>BLSH010312135.1:1746-13220 GCA_018402905.1 Glandirana rugosa
ATCACTGGGTAGTAACCACAGTCACCCTCCTTATGACAATCTCTTTAGGACGCTCCTTATTACGGGGTAGAAAGACTAGGCCTCTTGACAGAGGATCTTGGACCTTGGACGAAGGACGAGGGAGATGAGTGGAAGACGAGTTTCATTGGACCGAGGGACAAAGGGAATAGAGCACAGGAACAGAACAAAACGAATATACATCACAACTCGCTTGGGCCTGACATTGCAAGCCCAGGCATGGCTTGAAAGCCCACAGGTACCGTGCCTGGGCCTGTAAAGTTTTTAGCAAGTCCAAGCCAGGTCCCAAGACGATAAAATGAGGTGCACAACTCTTCGACGTCCCGTCGGTTCCAGTGAAACGCTTGTTGATTGGCTGCCCTGCAGCTTCTCAACACGTGGAGTAAAATAGCAGAACCCTGGACCGAACCTGAACGATTTTTGAAATGTCCGGGTCCGTGCCATGGACACCCGAAAGTTCGGTACGGACCCGAACGTTACAGTCCGGGTTCGCTCAACACTACATATAAGCAAAACAAGACAAGGACACGAGATAAGGGAAACAGGGAGCCAGGTTACTTTGAGCAGAAGGTGAGTAGAGGGAGCAGGAAGCAGGTTCCAGGTTCTAGGAGACAGTTCTCCGGATCAGAAAGATGGGGCATTATTCCTCGCAGGATTTCTCTAACAGTATTCCTCCCACTGACACCAATGATGGGTCACTAGTCCTCCCACTGACACCAATGATGGGACACTATTGCACCCACTGACACCAATGATGGGACACTATTCCTCCCACTGACACCAATGATTGGACATTATTCCTCCCACTGACACCAATGATGGGGCAGTATTTGTCACGTACCTGGTGGATGAGTCTGACTTATGCAGTGGGAGTGGTCGTAGGCAATCCAGGGGTTGGTATAGGCGGAAATCAGCAAAGTCAGGCAGGCCAGGTCACAGGAACAGATAATCAGAATACAGGTAGATCAGGAACACACACTAAACACTGAAGATCAGACAGCACTTGCTGCAGGGCATGCACAGCTGAAATAGAGCCATTTGGCGCTGTATCCAGCGCGCGCATGATCGCGTGCAAATGCGCAATTAGCGCTAGAAAGTCCAAAAAGTGCAGGATTTCTCTAACATTGCCCCCCCCCCCCCCCAAGGGGCAGCCTCCGGATGCCCAGCCGGGCCTTTAAAAAGTCCAAAAAGTACAGGATTTCTCTAACATTGCCCCCCCCCTCCCAGGGGCAGCCTCCGGATGCCCTGCCGGGCCTTCAGTTCTCGATGAGTCCTACAAAATGACCGAATAAGCTCTTTGGCATGGATGTGTTCCTCGGGTTCCCATGAGTTCTCTTCAGGTCCATACCCCTTCCACTTGATCATTAATTGTGTCACACCCACTCTCACTCTGCAGTCGAGGATTGCCTCAATGACATTCTTCCTCACCATCCATGACTGGCTCAGGTGGAGCCGATCTCCTCCCTGGAAAGTAGTCTTTGGTCACATGTTTCAACAGGGACATGTGAAATACTGGGTTTACCCGAAGAGAAGGGGGAGGCTCAGCTCATACGCCACCCTATTGATACGTCTCTTGATGTGGAAAGGGCCAATGAACTTTGGTCCCAGCTTTTTTGAGGGGCAGGCCAATTTTAAGTTCTTGGTGGCTAGTCAAGCTTGGTCGCGCGGTTGCAAGTCCAGTTCCCCTCGACTTCCCTTTTCAAAGGTTCATTTGTTATATTCCTGCAACCGGAATAATTTCTCCCGCAAGAGCATGTTGTTCTCCACTAGGAAAACAGCCATGTCTTGGACAGCAGGCACCGAGCTTTCTGGGACCAGGTCAGGTAAGAAGGAGGGATGGTAGCTGAGATTCGCCCAGAACGATGACTGATTAGTGGCAGAGTGGACAACCGGCAACAGGGAAGCCCAATCGTCCTGAGAGAAAGAGGAGTAGCATCTGAGGTATTGCTCTAATGGTTGGTTCGTTCTCTCCGTCTGGCCGTTGGTCTGGGGATGATAAGTGGAGGAGAACGCCAATACAATTCCCAGTAGAGAGCAGAGGGCCTTCCAGACCTGAGATGTAAATTGCACCCCTCGATCGGATACAATGTTGGCTTGGATTCCGTGGAGGCGGACAATCTCCCTAATGAAAGTCTCTGCAGTTTGATTAGCCGTTGGAGTGCCCTTCATGGGGATGAAATGGGCCATTTTGGTCAGGCGGTCTACGACCACAAAGATAGTTGAGAACCCTGCAGACGGGGGCAGCTCTACGATGAAATCCATTGATATATGCGACCACGGCCGCTCCTGAACAGGTAGCGGGTTTAGCAACCCCCAGGCTTTGGTCCAATCAACCTTGTTGCGGGCACAGATGGGACAGGCCTTGACGTATTCCCTGCAGTCCTTATCCACCTAAGGCCACCAGAAGGAGCATGCTACTAGTACTGCCATCTTGCGACCTCCAAAGTGTCCTGCCAGCTTGAGGTCATGACATAACTCCAGGACTGCCAGACATTGTTCGTCAGGGACATAGACTTTGGTATCGAACCACCACAACCCGTCATGCTGGGTCAGCCAGGAGTCTTGAGGGATGGAGGACCTGGCCAGGGACCATCTAATTTGTGAGAGAAGATCCTCCTGGGTTAATAGGAAGCTCCGGGGCGGGAGAATCGTGTCCGGTGGAGGAGTCTCCCCTGTTGTATGGAACATCCTGGAAAGGGCGTCAGGCTTCACATTCTTCGAACCGGGCCTGTACGTAATGTGCAGCTGAATAAAACCGTGAAAAGAAGAGGGCCCAGCAGGCCTGGCGGGGCTTTGGTCTCTTGGCGGTGCATAAGTACTCCAGGTTCTTGTGATCTGTGTACACTAGAACTGGATGTGAGGCTCCCTCCAACAGATACCGCCATTCTTGCAAGGGGGACTTAATAGCCAGCAACTCTCTGTCTCCCACATCATAGTTTCTCTCCGGAGGGGTCAGTTTCTGGGAGAAAAAGGTGATGGGGTGAAGGGCCGGCTTAGGCCCCTGTGTCTGGGAAAGTACTGCTCCCACTGCTGTTTCAGAGGCATCCACTTCCAGAATGTACGGTAAAGTAGGGTCCGGGTGTTTTAGGACTGGAGCCGTGGTGAAGAGTTGCTTTAGTCATTGAAAAGCCGCCTGAGCTTCAGGAGTTCAACGAAAACGTGGGTTCTGCTTCGTGAGCTGGGTAATAGGAGAAATGACAGCTGAGAACCCCCTAATAAATTTCCAATAGAAGTTTGCAAAGCCCACAAAGTGTTGAATCGCTTTTCTATCAGTGGGCGCTGGCCACTCCACAATAGCAGAGACCTTCTGGGGGTCCATAGTGATGCCGGACACAGAGAGTATGAAGCCCAGGAAGGAAATGTCAGAGCACGCAAATGCGCACTTCTCAGCCTTAGTGTACAGTCTATGTTGGCGGAGGCGGCTCAGTACGGTTTTGACGTGCCCCCGGTGTTCTTCTAATGATGAGGAAAAGATGAGGATATCATCCAGGTGTACTACTACGAATACGTCGGGAAAGTCCCGGAAAACATTGTTCACCAGATGTCGAAAGGTGGCCGGGGCGTTGCAGAGCCGAATGGTATGACCAAGTATTCCTAGTGGCCAAAATGGGTTCGGAAAGCTGTCTTCCACTCATCCCCCTATCTGATACTCATGAGGTTATAGCGGTATATTAACAGTGGAGACAGCAGTAGGAGGATGGAAATTGCACGTTTCCAGTGACCCAATCAATTTGTGGGCAATGCGTCCAGAGCCAGGGGAGCCGAGGATAACGGGATAAAGAGGGAATGCAGTGGCGTCCAGCACTAGTAGCTCCGAGTGACCATTAGGAGTGCGGGCCAGGATGGAGACAGTCTCGTTAGTCACAGTACCCGAACTGATGATGGACCCGTCGGCCAGGTGAACAGTCATTTGATGCACCTTAGGCTGGAGAGGAACCTGGTGCTGGTATGCGAAGGTCAGGTCCATGAAACAACTGCAGGCCCCAGAGTCTATGATTGCCCGGACTGGGACATCTCCGACAGGCAGTTGTAGGGTGACGAAGAGCGCCAAATGGGTCGTAGGACTGGACAGGGACAGGACCTCCCCCTTGGCAGGGTAAGAACTCCTAGACAGCTTGGCTGGGCAGGTTCGCACCCTGTGCCCAGGAGCTCCACAATATAGGCACAGGTCATGGGTCATGTGACTTAGTCTCTCCTCTGGGGTGAGGCCTGGGCGGCGGTGGGTGACCTGTCTTTCGGAGTTGCGCTCCCGTAAGCGGCGTTCAATCAAGGCGTTCAAGGTTGGGGAGACCCCCACGCGGGCTAGCTCGTCCTTAAGGGGCTCGGACAAGCCCAACCGGAACTGGAAACAGAGCTGCAGAGTTCCAGGCGGTGTCGGCGCTCCAGCGCCGGAATTCGTCCACATATTCCTCCACCGCGCAGCAGCCCTGCTTGAGCCCATGGAGCATGGCTTCGGCTGTGGCAGCTTGGTGCGGGTCCTCATACAGACGTGCCATGGCCTGGAAGAAGCCTGCTAGGGTAGTGGTATCAGGGGACTTTTCTTCAAGTAATCGGTGAGCCCAGGCCTGGGGTTCATCCTGGAGAAGTGAGATGGCCAGTCGCACTTTGGTGGCTTCTTGGTAGAAGGTGCTTGGTTGGAGAGCGTAATACATCTCACATGCGTTTCGAAACGCCCCCGGAATTTCTTACGGCCCCCTGCAAACCGTTCGAGTAGGGGTACCTCGGGCTCAGTAGGCAGAGTGATGAGGGTGTGATCAGGAAGTGGGTTGGACCCCGATGCGGGTGGTGCGGTGAGCTCCAGGACTCTGCCTTCCAACCGCATTTAGTCATCTTGCAGAACCTTCACCGCCCTTGCAAGGCCGGCCAGGTGTGTACAGAGTTCATTCGTTGGGGAGGGCCCCTGCGCAGACTCTAACATGGCTGTCTGATACTGTCACGTACCTGGTGGGCGAGTCTGACTTATGCAGTGGGTAACCTCCCTTACTACCCTGACTCGGGAACCCCTGGTAGAGTAGACAGGTGGCTCGGGAGTGCAGGATGGCACGAGGGTCGGACTGGGTCACTGGTGTTGGTAGAAGTCCGTTGGTGCACTCGTGCACTAGAAGCTTGGTCGTACAGGCCAGGTTGTAAAGCTGGCTGGCAGTGTAGTACAGAAGGAGCAGGTGGATGAATGGTCGGGTTCAGGCAGGGCCGTCAACAGGCAGGCAGCAGAAGTACAGGAGGGTTATGCAGAAGAGTGGTCGTAGGCAATCCAGGGGTTGGTATAGGCGGAAATCAGCAAAGTCAGGCAGGCCGGGTCACAGTAACAGATAATCAGAATACAGGTAGATCAGGAACACACTCTAAACGCTGTAGATCAGACAGCACTTGCTGCAGGGCGTGCACAGCTGAAATAGAGCCGTTTGGCGCAGTTTCCGGCACGTGCGCGCGGACGCGCAATTAACGCTAAAAAGTCCAAAAAGTGCAGGATTTCTCTAGCAGTATTCCTCCCACTGACACCAATGATGGGGCACTATTCCTTCCACTGACACCAATGAGGGGACACTATTCTCCCACTGACACTAATGATGGGACACTATTAGAGTTGAGCGAACCACTGGAAGTTCGGGTTCTGCTGGTTCGGCCGAACTTTGGGACAAAGTCCGGGTTCGGGTTCGGACTTGACCCGAACTTTGACACGGACCCCGAACCCCATTGAAATCAATGGGGACCCAAACTTTTAGGCACAAAAAATGGCTGTAACAAAGTCCTGGGAAGTCCTAGAGGTCTGCAAATGGAAGGAAAATGGGGGTAAGAGTACGGCAATTGCCCTACAAAGAAATGGGGATAGGGAAATAACTTAAAATAATTTTTAAGTTAAAATCACATAAAAAAATCAAAAATGGAGGTGGATGTGGAGTTGGAGGTTGAGGAGGCGGTGAAAGTAGCGGTGGAGGAGGAGGAGGTAGCCAACACTGTTTTTTTTATTTTTGGATTTTTTTGGGTTTTTTTTAAACCAGCAATGTAGATGCACTTTTTAATTTTGTGCAAGAAACAATAATCTGTCCCTTTAAGCAACAGTAGGAACCTCTCCCTATAGGACTAGGAGATGATTTTAGATTCTAAAATCATCTCCAAGTTGTACAGGGAAAGCCTCCAGCTGTTGCTTTAAGGGAAAGATCAGTGTTCTAAAATCATCTTCAAATTGTGTGGGAAACCCCTATATCAGCCGCAGGGGGCCATATTAGTGTTCTAAAATCATCTTCAAATTGTGTGGGAAACCCCTATATCAGCCGCAGGGAGCCATATTAGTGTTCTAAAATCATCTTCAAATTGTGTGGGAAACCCCTATATCAGCCGCAGGGAGCCATATTAGTGTTTTAAAATCATCAAATTGTATGGAAAAAGGCTATCTCAGACGGAGAGAAGCCATATTAGTATTTTAAAATCATCATCATTAAATTATATGGAAAAAGGCTATCTCAGACGGAGAGAAGCCATATTATTGTTCTAAAACACACAATTTGAAGATGATTTTAAAACACTAATATGGCTTCCCTGCGGCTGATATAGGGGTTTTCACACACACTTTGATGATGATTTTAGAACACTAATATTTCCCTTAAAGCAACAGCTGGAACCTTTCCCTGTACAATTTGGAGATGATTTTAGAAGAATAATCTTTCCCTTAAAGCAACAGACTCTACCTAGTCCAGTCAGATCGTTCTGTGCAGCAGGATGAGGTGTGAAATCTGTCTCTCAAAGCAACAGTACTAGTATCTCTCCCTCCCTCAAAGCACCAGTACTAGTATCTCTCCCTCCCTCATAGCACCAGCACTAGTATCTCTCCCTCCCTCATAGCAGCAGTACTAGTATCTCTCCCTAGTCCATAATCAGATCGCTCAGTAATGCAGGATGAGATGTTCTGCAATCTGTCCATCACAGAGCCAGCAGCATCCTCTCCTTAAACTATCCTGAGAGCATATGACATGCAGCACGGTGACTCCAGCCCCACATAGAGGCTGGGTCACATGGTGCACTGGCCAATCACAGCCATGCCATTAGTAGGCATGGCTATGATGGCTTCTAGTGAAAACCAGTGAAACACTTGTTGATTGGCTGCCCTTGGCAGCTTTTCAACATGTGGAGTAAAATACCAGAACCCTGGACCCGAACCCGGACTTTTTTTTGAAAAGTCTGGGTTCGGGTCCGGGTCCCGGACACCCAAAAGTTCGGTACGGACCCGAACTTTACAGTCCGGGTTAGCTCAACACTAGACACTATTCCTCCAACTGACATCAATGATGGGGCACTATTCCTCCCACTGACACTAATGATGGGACACTATTCCTCCCACTGACACCAATGATGGGGCACCATTCCTCTCACTGACACTAAAGATGGGACATTATTCCTCCCACTGACACCAATGATGGGGCGCTATTCCTCCCACTGACACCAATGATTGGACACTATTCCTCCCACTGACACCAATGATGGAGCACTATTCCTCCCAGTGATACCAATGATGGAGCACTATTCCTCCCACTGATACCAATGATGGGACGCTATTCTTCCCACTAATACCAATGATGGGGCACTATTCCTCCCACTGACACCAATGATGGGGCACTATTCCTCCCACTGATACCAATGACGGGGCACTATTCCTCTCACTGATACCAATGATGGGACACTTTTCCTTCCACTGATACCAATGATGGGGCACTATTCCTTCCACTGATACCAATGATGGGGCACTATTCCCCCCACTAATACCAATGATGGGACACTATTCCTCCCACTGACACCAATGATGGGGCACTATTCCTCCCACTGACACCAATGATGGGGCACTATTCCTCTCACTGACACTAATGATGGGACACTATTCCTCCCACTGACACCAATGATGGGACACTATTTCTCCCACTGACACCAATGATGGGGCACTATTCCTCCCACTGACATCAATGATGGGACACTATTCCGCCCAATGACACCAATGATGTTACACTATTCCTCCCACTGACACCAATGATGGGACACTATTCCTCCCACTGATACCAATGATGGGGTACTATTCCTCCCACTGACAGCACTTGCTGCGGGGCGTGCACAGCTGAAATAGAGCCATTTGGCGCCGTTTCCGATGCGTGCACGCAATTAGTGATAAAAAGTCTAAAAAGTGCAGGATTTCTCTAACAGTATTCCTTCCACTGACAGCAATGATGGAACACTATTCCTTCCACTGACACCAATGATGGGACACTACTCCTCCCACTGCCACCAATGATGGGGCACTATTCCTTCCACTGACACCAATGATGGGGCACTATTCCTCCCACTGATACCAATGATGGGGCACTATTCCTCCCACTGATGCTAATGATGGGACACTATTCCTCCCACTGACACTAATGATGGGACACTATTCCGCCCAATGACACCAATGATGTTACACTATTCCTCCCACTGACACCAATGATGGGACACTATTCCTCCCACTGATACCAATGATGGGGCACTATTCCTCCCACTGACACTAATGATGGGACACTATTCCTCCCACTGACACCAATGATGGGACACTATTCCCCCCACTGATACCAATGAGGGGGCACTATTCCTCCCACTGACACCAATGATGGGACACTATTCCTCACACTGATACCAATTATAGGACACTATTCCGCCCAATGACACCAATGATGTTACACTATTCCTCCCACTGACATCAATGATGGGGCACTATTCCTCCCACTGACACCAATGATGGGACATTATTCCTCCTACTGACACAAATGATGTTGCACTATTCCTCCCACTGACATCAATGATGGGCACTATTCCTCCCACTGACATCAATGATGGGTCACTATTCCTCCCACTGACACAAATGATGTTACACTATTCCTCCCACTGACATCAATGATGGGGCACTATTCCTCACACTGACAGCAATGATGGGACACCATTCCTCCCACTGATACCAATGATGGGGCACTATTCCTCTCACTGATACCAATGATGGGACATTTTTCCTTCCACTGATACCAATGATGGGGCACTATTCCTTCCACTGATACCAATGATGGGGCACTATTCCCCCCACTAATACCAATGATGGGACACTATTCCTCCCACTGACACCAATGATGGGGCACTATTCCTCCCACTGACACCAATGATGGGGCACTATTCCTCTCACTGACACTAATGATGGGACACTATTCCTCCCACTGACACCAATGATGGGACACTATTTCTCCCACTGACACCAATGATGGGCACTATTCCTCCCATTGACATCAATGATGGGTCACTATTCCTCCCACTGACACAAATGATGTTACACTATTCCTCCCACTGACATCAATGATGGGCACTATTCCTCCCACTGACATCAATGATGGGGCACTATTCCTCACACTGACACCAATGATGGGACACCATTCCTCCCACTGATACCAATGAAGGGGCACTATTCCTCCCACTGATACCAATGAGGGGGCACTATTCCTGCCACTGACACCAATGATGGGACACTATTCCTCCCACTGACATCAATGATGGGACACTATTCCTCCCACTGATGCCAATGATGGGGCACTATTCCTCCCACTGACACTAATGATGGGACACTATTCCTCCCACTGATAACAATGAGGGGGCACTATTCCTCCCACTGACACCAATGATGGGACACTATTCCTCCCACTGACATCAATGATGGGACACTATTCCTCCCACTGATACCAATGAGGGGGCACTATTCCTCCCACTGACACCAATGATGGGACACTATTCCTCACACTGACACCAATTATAGGACACTATTCTGCCCAATTATACCAATGATGTTACACTATTCCTCCCACTGACATCAATGATGGGGCACTATTCCTCCCACTGACATCAATGATGGGCACTATTCCTCCCACTGACACCAATGATGGGACACTATTCCTCACACTGACACCAATGATGGGCCACTATTCCTCCCACTGACACAAATGATGTTACACTATTCCTCCCACTGACATCAATGATGGGCACTATTCCTCCCACTGACATCAATGATGGGACACTATTCCTCACACTGACACCAATGATGGGTCACTATTCCTCCCACTGACACAAATGATGTTACACTATTTCTCCCACTGACATCAATGATGGGGCACTATTCCTCCCACTGACATCAATGATGGGGCACTATTCCTCCCACTGACACCAATGATGGGGCACTATTCCTCCCACTGACACCAATGATGGGGCACTATTCCTCTCACTGACACCAATGATGGGTCACTATTCCTCCCACTGACACAAATGATGTTACACTATTCCTCCCACTGACATCAATGATGGGGCACTATTCCTCCCACATACATCAATGATGGGGCACTATTCCTCACACTGACACCAATGATGGGACACTATTCCTCCCACTGACATCAATGATGGGGCACTATTCCTCACATTGACACCAATGATGGGGCACTATTCCTCACACTGACACCAATGATGGGACACTATTCCTCCCACTGACACCAATGATGGGGCACTATTCCTCCTACTGACACCAATGATGGGACACTATTCCTCCCACTGACACCAATGATGGGACACTATTCCTCCCACTGACACCAATGATGGGACACTATTGATCTTTTATTGAAAAGAATCAAGCAACCATTTTATACAAAAGTAAAAAACAAAACGATATCACATTATATCAACATAAATCAATCAGAATATAAACAATATATACAGAGATCACTTCAAAAAACTCATAGAAACCTATTTACATAAAAGAAAGCCATAGAAGGATCTCTTACTGACATTTATTGTCACCACTCTTAACGGGGGGGGGGGGGACTGCCATTTGGGTCATTGGGGGGATTGCTTTTTAGCTCCCCTCTGCTGCTCATCACCAGAAGCCCCTCTCTTTCTTGAGGCCTCCTGCAACTCCATCTCAGAATCTGAACTTGGCTCAGAAGAAGCCCCAGATGAGGAAATGTCTAACTTAGGGGCCCTATGACGGTAGGAGAGAGGCACTGGAGCTTCCCGTCCTTGTGCCATCCTCACCACCTGCCTCTTCCGCCTCCCAACCTTCCTTCTCTCCTCCAGGTACTGCAGGTCCGATTCAGAGACGCTCTCATCTCTTGCCTTTTTCTTGGAAGACTTCACAGAAGACTTCTTTACAAAGGTAGAAGCGGTACCCTTTTTGGCCCTCTCTACCACTCCTGGTGGGGGAGGACCTTCTTTTAAGTCAGACTTAGGAGGGGGAGACTCATGGGGAATAACTGACTCAGGGGGCTCAGACTTGGAAGGTTCTGACACAAGAGGAGCGGGTACAGTAGGCTGGAGGGGCACGGTAGGTTCGGGGGGCACAGAGACAGACACAGAAGGTAAACTTACAGACACAGGAGGGGTGGCCACAGGAACTGAGGAGGGATCCTGACCAGGAC
>BLSH010312135.1:17674-31650 GCA_018402905.1 Glandirana rugosa
TAGTAACCACGGTCACCCTCCTTATCACAGGATAGTAACCACAGTCACCTCCTCCCACTGATACCAATGATGGGGCACTATTCCTCCCACTGACACCAATGATGGGGCACTATTCCTCCCACTGACACCAATGATGGGACACTATTCCTCCCACTGACACAAATGATGGGGCACTATTCCTCCCACTGACACCAATGATAGGACACTATTCCTCCCACTGGCACCAATGATGGGACACTATTCCTCCCACTGACACCAATGATGGGGCACTATTCCTCCCACTGACACCAATGATGGGACACTATTCCTCCCACTGACACAAATGATGGGGCACTATTCCTCCCACTGACACCAATGATAGGACACTATTCCTCCCACTGGCACCAATGATGGGGCACTATTCCTCCCACTGACACCAACGATGGGACACTATTACTCCCACTGATACCAATGATGGGACACTATTACTCCCACTGATACCAACGATGGGACACTATTACTCCCACTGATACCAATGATGGGGCACCATTCTACATTTTCTATTCCCATTGGCCACAGTCCTCCCCCCCTCCCTAAAATCTGAAGAACAGAAAAGTTTGGAGCCCCCTGCTACCGTAACATCACACTGTATCCCTTTTTTATAAGGGCTTATATTTTTTACTTTAAAATGCTACTTTACTTCTAAGCTTTTTTCTTAGAAAGTTCTCGGTGACTTAGACACGCACTTTTTTGTTAATAATAAATGTCCTCCTCTTTGTCCGGTAGATAGGCCTGTAATAGCCTGTCATTGGGCTGCAGAGCCGGCTTGGTCTGGAGTCGCTCGCTGTTTCTGTCTTGCTGGGTGACCTCCCATTACAGCCCAGCTCCGGCTTCTGTTCTATAATTTGTATCCCCTAAACACAGTCCATCGGTGGTGCCGAGTCTTTATTCCTCGCTCTCGGCGCACACCGTGTCATTTCACCGGATAATACGAGGATATCGCTGCCTTTATGCCTCTCACCTGATTTCTTGGCTTCAGATACGTCTTTATTTTTGTGCGACACCAAATAAGGAAATTACCCAGCAATTTTTAGTTTATTTGCAATCAGAATAAATTGTAAGCCTGAGCAAGCTTACTTTCGTGTAAATGATAGACATATTTCTGCCAGGTGGTAAGGTCTTCCGCTGTCTATTATTTGTTCAGCAGATACGTCTGCAGATGAATGAGCGCGGAGCAAAAATATGCTTCTTGGAAGTCTGACTGCGTCCATCGAAAGAGAAGAAAAGGCTGCATGTAGAGGAGGAAGGCTTTCATGACTGGGAGTCCAGGGGGCAGGCATAAAAGGTGACCTAGCATCTCATATACACTATATTGGCTAAAGTATTGAGACGCCTGCTTTTACACACACATGAACTTTAATGGCATCCCAAGTCTTATTCCGTAGGGTTCAATGTTGAGTTGGCTCACCCTTTGCAGCTATAACAGCTTCAACTCTTCTGGGAAGGCTGTCCACAAGGTTTAGGAGTGTCTATGGGAATGTTTGACCGTTCTTCCAGAAGAAGAATGGTTACCATCCACTGTGTACCATATGTTTATTTGAATTTATTTTATAGGTGTAATGCATCTACTCTTGAAAAAGCGAGCAAGGCTCGCAAAACGTGTCAAGGCTATTGATGCTTCTGTGACACCCAAATACTATCAATACTTTTATACTACTACATGCTATGGTTCTAAGCACCTTGTATTGTAATGTTTTCTACAGTTTTGAGCCCTATGTCCATGTCTTTTTATGACAATGTTAATTCATCTGCCAATAAACTGGTTTACTCTACTTACTTGTGATATGTGTGTTGACCATATGCGCACCTCATTCAAAGTCCCATGGGCGAAAAATATTGTTTTTATTGTTCAAATTATGGGGAGGGAGGTGTGGCATAATCAGACACAGCCAGTGGACCATATCCTTGATTCTTTCAGAAGCGCATTTATGAGGTCAGGCACTGATGTTGGATGAGAAGGCCTGGCTCGCAATCTCCTCTCTAACTCATCCTGAAGGTGTTCTATTGGGTTGAGGTCAGGACTCTGCTCAGGCCAGTCAAGTTCCTCCACCCAAACTCGCCCATCCATGTCTTTATAGACCTTGGACTTTTGACAATATGTCAAAGTTGCAAAATTGGGCTTAGGCATTAAAGTGGTTGTCAGCCCTTGACAACCACTTTAACCTACAGGTAAGCCTATAATAAGGCTTACCTGTAGGTTCCCTGCATATCTCCTACACCTGCACGGTTTATGAGATATACAGTGTACTCACATGTGCCCATGTCATTGAGCACATGAGCAGTGAAGAAACGGCCTCCGTGCCGTTTTTTTACTGAGATTGTGCTGCGATTGGTGGCTCCCATGCTCATGCGCGGGAGTGATGTCACGCTACTCCGGCAAATCACAGACCCAGAGTCCGTGGCCCTGGAAGGAAGAGGGGGAAAAAGATGGATGCAGCCTGGAGCGGGGACATCGCGTGCTTGCAATGCAGGTAAGTGCCAGATAATGGGCTAATATGCAATGCATACTAGCCCATTATGCTTTTACAACACTGATAAGGTTTTGAATAAGAAGCTGCTTCTCAATGTCATATCTAGTTTACCCCCCCTGTCCTGCCTACATGGCAAGATGCATCAGACATTGGGTGCGCACCGCTTAGCTTTGCAAGAACAAGGGCTGTGGCTTGTTCAAAACTAGTGCTGCAGCAGTGGCTGAGCTCAACATTGGGCAACAAAGGGAAGAGAGATGTATGGGTGCCATGGGTGTGCACAGCCTATTGCGTTAGGTTGTGCACCCCAAAGCTCCAGCACATATGTGTTTGACATATTAACCGGCCTCTTTCCCGCTTTCCAACCTGAAACAATGGGGGAAGGGGGATCAAGGGAGCACACAGGGGGACCCAGGCAAAATAAAGAAGAGCAACAGGGACAGGATGGGTGGCGGGGTGACCTATATTGGTAACAATCCCCTGTATTTTCATCCTGTGGCAGCTGAATGTCGACGAGAGGGAGAGAAGGAGAAGCCTACTTTCAGCTGCATCCGGGTGCATGGCTTAGGGGGGCCCCTGCACCCTGTATGGACAGGCCGCCACTGGGCAGGTGACAAGTAACCCGCAATCCTTCTTTGCCAGCCTTCAGAACCTGGCAGGGGTGTACTTTAGTGGAACTGATCTGTATTTTCCTCCTGTGGCAGCTGAATGTATATGAGGGGCAGAGAAGGAGAAGCCTACTTTCAGCTGCGTTCGGGTTCATGGATTAGGGGGCCCCTGTACCCTGTATGGATTGGCCGCCACTGGGCAGGTGACAGGTAAACCGCAATCCTTCTTTGCCGACCTTCAGAACCTGGCAGGGGTGGACTTTAGTGGAACCAACCTGTAGTTTCCTCCGGCAGCAGCTGAAAGTAGGCTTCTCCTTCTCCCCCTCTCGTCGACATTCAGCTGCCACAGGAGGAAAATAGAGGTTGGTTCAACTAAAGTCCACCCCTGCCAGGTTCTGAAGGTCGGCAAGGAAGGATTGCGGTTTACCTGTCACCTGCCCAGTGGTGGCTGATCCATACGGGGTACAGGGGCCCCCTAATCCATGAACCCTAACACAGCTGAAAGTAGGCTTCTCCTTCTCTCCCTCTCATCGACATTCAGCTGCCACAGGAGGAAAATACAGATCAGTTCCACTAAAGTACACCCCTGCCAGGTTCTGAAGTTTGGCAAAGAAGGATTGCGCTTTACCTGTCACCTGCCCCCCAGTGGCGGCCCGTCCATACATTGCGCAGGGGCGCAGCCCCTCTTGTCCATGCGCCTGGCCCCTAATCTACATGCAGGGCGCCAGACGCATGGATTCCATGGGGCTTTTCTTTTAGAAGCAGGTGATTAGACTCTAATTGGCTTCAAAAATAGGTGGACTCGAGGCATGGTTAATATTCACTATTGTCTTCCTGATTCTCCTTCCGGCCTATCAGGAAGTGGGTCCAGGAGGAGGAAAAGCAATGGCCCAGCTCTTATCCCCACCTACCTCCTAAGGTAAGGCCTCTGGTCACCGCATTCCTGTCTGTCTCCCGCATGCGCAGGGGGTCGATTGCCGCATTCCCGTTCATCTGTTGCACGTTAGAGGGGGGTGGCTGATCGATGCCTTCCCGTCCGTCTCCCACGGGGGGGGGGGATTGACGTTAGTTTGCCGCTCCCACCCTCCCAAAATATTGATCACCGACCACCCCTGGCATATGCCTATGACGGGTGCATGTATGTTTCAAATTGACAAGATCTTTCCTTGATATGAAGCATACCCAATGACCAGTGTTGGGGTTGGACAGATTTGGGAGAGGCCGGGCACGGCCTACAGGCATGGCATTGAAAAGCTTCCTATTGAAAGCCTAGGCGGTATTTTTTTTTATTGTACTGGGTGAGCTGGAATGCATGGGCAATTTTATTTTATTTATTGTAAAGGAGGCTAACCCTTCAAGGTACGATTTGGGCATATTAGGACAGTAAGGAGAAGTCCTGAGCAGATTAAGGGGATTTTTAATAATCCTTTCCTTTTTATTATGAACATAAGCACTCAGAACTTCCATTATTATTTTAAATACAAAGTAAATGCCAAATGTTTGCATTATATAAACTGAAGCCTTGACACAAACCCCTTCCAAACGACAAAAAAAGATCAGACTTTTCTATTGTCAGACAGTGATAAATTCTATGAAATCCACCCTGACGATCTCTTCGTGGTGTTTAAGCCCGATCACTCATCTCCCTGCCTTATAATATATAATCCATGAAAATCCCTTTGATATTCTGTAATTAAGGAGAGGCTGTCGGTCGTTTCACATTCATTAAACACTGCAAATTTTCTGCTCTGAAGAGTGTCAGATCACATCAGGCTCCACAGGAAGCGAGGAGGGGAAACGTTCAGATTTATCGCCAATCGGTGTGATGGCACATGGAGGTGAAGCAGAGGTGAGAGTTTTCCAGTAGAAAATTCATGGAGGGGCTTCAGTGACAAAGATAAAGTTAGACAGTAAGATAGAAATAAATAATTCTTTGTCGCATAGTGGCCTTATGTTTACAGGACTCTGGGAGAGTTTCCTCCAAAAACAAACTGCTGGAATCAGAGGTATAACTCTAACCTTCAGGGCCCCGGTGCAAGAAATTATGAAGGGCCCCCCTGACCCCTGACCAGGGCCTTTCCCTCTTCCCGCCCTTTACTCCCATCGCGGGTCCCTTTATTACGGTATCACAGCAGGGCCCTTTCACAAGTTCTGCAGCGGGGCCCCCTTTTTGCCATCTTCGGGCCTCCTCATGGTGGTGAAATGCCAGGGTCCGGTCACAATTTCAACCTTTGCAATCCTGATAGTTCCCTCACTGGTGTCAGTAGTTTTTAATCTTTATTTTAATTTTATTATTTTTTTCCATTTCATTTTATTTTTTTTACAATTTTATTTTTATAATTTTTTACAATTTATTTTAGGAGCCCTGTTGGGGGGCTTTGATGAGATATCAGGGGTCTAAACAAACGTCAGCCCTCAATCTCCATCTGTGTAGCCTCAGGTGCACAGAATGAATGGACAGGAATAGCTGTGCACCGAGCCTCCCATTCATTCAGGAATGGAAGTATAGTAAAAACAGTTTACTATGCTTCCGTTTTGAAAGAAACAATTGGTACCAATCACTGACTTTGTCCAATCAGAAAAGGAAGGAGCCAGTAAATGACAAATATACCGACCCGTTCACATCTCTCCATCATGACACATCTTCTACAGCAGCTGGCAGGAGAGAGGAAGGGGGAAGACAGCAGCTCTGTGGGGGGACACAGGGACCCTGGGAACAGCAGAAGACAAGTAACCTGGATAGGAGGGGTGGCGGGGACGGCATATAGAGGAACCATTCTCCTCCATTTTGAGGAAAATGGAGAAGAATGGTTTCTCTAAATGCTGCTCTCGCCATCCCTCCTATCCAGATGTACAAGGGAGGCACACGGGCCCCCTGGAGCATGGGGCCCGGTTGCAATTGCAACCCCTGCCACAGACACATGCAACAATTTTGTGAAAAGCCTTGTATGCAGGTACAGGTAGCCTTCCCATCTGTAGGTGGCGCTGTGCCACTATTAAATGGGAAGGGGAGTCTCATAAGGGAATTGAACCCTTTGGGATACCATATAGTGTCTCGATAGGAGAAGTGGTCTTGATTGGATACTGAACTCTCAAGAGATTTCAGCTGCCATTTTGGATGAGGGAGTTTTACATAAGGTGACTCACTTGGCGTGCTTCTGGCAGGAGGATGGTCAGAGACCAGAACCCGCTTGTGAGGGGAGTGTAAAGTGCAAGGGAAAGGTTCCTGAGAGGTACGGACAGCTCAGAGTAGGCTCCTTAGTTATCGTTAACCCTCCGGTTAACGATAACTAAGGAGATGTGGAGCTGGTGCAAGGTGCTACTTGGATCTAGATACATCTTTTTAAGGAATGCTCCCCCTGCTAGCCAAAGCCATCCTCCGGTAATGCAGTTGGTTGATGCAATACTGTACAATTCCATACTGCTTGGTATATAGTGCTTATATCCATACATCCTTGCCAAAGACAGTTGTGCTGCACAATAGTAGGAGCCCATATAAAGGATCTGTGCTTTATCTGAAGTTTGTGGCTGATCACTCCCAACTTAAAGTGGAAGTAAACCCATCAATTTAACAATTTCAAAAAACTGTTACATTTTCGGCACGTATTGGGAATGTAACTGTCACATTGGTTGTGCTCTCGACCAAACTCTCAAACCATCCAATAGCCGGTGTCATACCTATTCTCATGTGCAGCATCATGGAAGTTGAAGATTACACAGAGGCCAAGATGGCAGCTTCCTTGGCTGAAAACAATAGGAAGGTTTACTTCCACTTTAACCACTTGCCGACCAGCCCCCCTCGTTATACGGCGGCAGGCCGGCTCTCCTGTGTGAATCGCCTTAGCTGGCGTGATAGCTTGCTGCACGCTGCGGGAGCACGCCCACGGGTCGGGTGGACTCAATATCCACCGTTGACCCGTGATTGCCTAATACGGACGCAGAACAGTGATCTGCCAATGTAAACACGGCAGATCCCCGTTCTGTCAGGGGACCTGATAGTGATCTACTGATCCCTGTCATCGGGAACAGTGATCTCTGCCATACCCCTGCCAGCCCATCCAACCTACAGTTAGAACACACCCAGGGAACACATTTAACACTTTGATGGCACCCTAGAGCTTAACCCCTTCCCTGCCAGTGACATTTACACAGTAATCAGTGGCTATTTTTAGATCTGATCACTGTATAAATGTCATTGATCCCAAAAAAGTGTCAAAAGTGTCCGCTCTGTTCGCCGCAATGTTGCAGTCCCGATAAAAATTGCAGATCGCCGCCATAGTTTGTAGGCAGGAAAACCTTTGCGCAACCCAATCAATATACAATATATGCCTATTGTGATTTTTTTTTTAGCAAAGATATGTAGAAGAATATATGAATATATACATATAGATGAATAAATTCTTTTTTTTATATATTTTTTTTTTGGATATGTATTATAGCAAAAAGTAAAAAAAAGTTTTTTTTTCAAAATGGTCGGTCTTTGTTTATAGCGCAAAAAATAAAAAATGCAGAGCTGATCAAATACCACCAAAAGAAAGCTCTATTTGTGGGGAAAAAACAGACATACATTTTGTTTGGGTACAATGTCGCACGACTGTGCAATTGTCAGTTAAATCCATGCAGTGCCGTATTGCAAAAAATGGCCTGGCCATTAAGGGGCCAAATCCTTCCCGGGGCTGAAGTGGTTAAGGTGATCATTGTAAGCCCCACCTACAGCCTTCTCAGAAGAGTAGAGGGTGCTATAGCTTCATATGAAGGCTTTAGCGCAGGCGCCTCCCAGCTCTTTAAGAGGTTGCAGATGCCAGGAGGCAGATGCGGGCACTAAGGTCATGTGGCCGCTGTGATTGGCTGTCACAGCAGTCACATGATCGGAAAGCTCCCGACCGCAAGTATGCATCGAGAGCTTACAGATCCCTGCCAGCTACTGTACTGGGAGCATGTATGGAGCATGCTGTCAGCACAGTAAGTAATTTATACCGGGCAGTATATATGTGACCGCTCGGCATTAAAGAGGAAGTAAACCCTGAGGGGCTTTACTTCCTCAATATTCCCCTGCAAAGTAAAAGCATAATGTGTCACTTACCTGCAAACGAGGCCTGCGACATCCAACGATGTCCCCTGTGCTGGCAGCATCCATCTTCAGACCCTCTTCCTTCCGGGGCTGCGACTCCGGTTGACGTCACTCATGATTCATGCACGTGGGAGCCGCCAGTCACGGCACAATCTCAGTGAAGGAACGGCACAGAGGCCATTTTCTTCACTGCGCATGTGCCCGATGACGTCGGCAACAGCAGTACACTGTATATCTCCTAAACCGTGCAGGTTTAGGAGATATGCAGGGTACCTACAGGTAAGCCTTATTCTAGGCTTACCTGTAGGTTAAAGTGGTTGTCACAGGTTGACAACCATTTTAAGGCCCACTCACCGAGAGGCCGCATATATATGTAATGTTGGCGCCAAGGTGTTAAAGGTAATCTCTAGGCAAATATTAACCTCCCTCTAGCCAATCTTGCACGTTCGTTTTTGGTTACCTTGTGAAGCAAGATATACTCACCTAAGTCCCTCCAGGTTTCCTTGCCAACACATTCCCAAGTGCAGGGGCACCATAATTCAGAACTTCAGAAGAGGCTACACCAGCCGATCCAGGTCCTTCCCCACACACTGATTGCTGCAGACTCCTCCTCTGGATTGTGAGAACATCCCGACACCAGGCAGCCAATTGGAAGTGTCCATGCCACACAGGGGGAGGCCAGAGATCAACTTCAATGCCCATGGTCCTGGAGTTGGATGTCTAAAAGGCTCAGACAAGTGATGATCATTGGTCAGGTGCTCACAAACTTTTGGCCCTAAAGTGTACATGACATTCAGGCCATGAACATTCTCAGAAAGAATACCAACAACTGCTGCCAAACTTTGTAGGTGGCTGCTCAAAAAGAAGATTTATCCAATATGAAAGGTATAGGTACCCACATCATAACTAGAGGCAACAAATAAAAGTGGGGCAACAGGATTTTATCAGTACCGTCATAGGACATACAAAAGAACAATAGGATATTGCTGCCAAGCTTTCCTGATGACATGCTGTAAATGTAAACCCTAAATGAACAAGATTTAGTTTGCTGATGTGCTTTGTGTCATAAACAGTTGCCATTTTTTTTAATACATTCCCTTTTTTCATCCTTTGTGCAATCTCAGTGCTACAGATATCCTGCAGCCTATTTGCCACCACTTCTTGTATAAATGCTCTCCAGTGATGGCTGCGTGCCATTTCCCAGGGCAGGGTTCTTGAAGATGACAAAAGTGGACCATGCCTGTGAAGGTTTTGTTGAAGCAGCCATGTTCAGTCTCCATTGGAAACCTGTGTGACATGGTGACAGTGCAGGGGATGGGGGGGTCAGAGCCTTGTCACCCTATAACAGGAAGTGTCTGGACGAGGACTGCCATGTCAGGATCACTGGGAATCGGGCCTGGACTGGGACGAAAAACAGGCCCGGGCAATGCAGCCATTTCCTCCAGAGACTGGAGGGGGTTCCTACAGGGGCAGCCTGGTGACGGGACACTCACGGAGCCAGTCCCCTCTACTGCTTCAATGCAAACCTCACCAACTGCTGCCCCCCAAAATACTCCCACACCCCATTGACAGACACCCCCTACCTACTGCCCTTCCCACCACCCTAACTACCACCCCCTCCCACCAGTGACAGACCACCCTCCCCCAACCACCGCACCCCACTCACAGACCTTCACCACTAAACTTCCGACCCAAAATCCCACTGACACCCCTGCAAATACCACCATGTCCCTCCACTGGCAGATCCCCAACCCCCACTTGATCGTCATGCTACAGCCACTGTGAAATCCAGTATCCCCATCAGTGGTGGCTGATGGGCAATACTTTGGGGGGGGGGGCAGCAATCACAACCCCCTCCATGGTAGATGGACGGACGGGCGGCGATCAGGGGCCTCCTTACCTTAGGAGGTAGATGGCGAGTCCCGGGATGGCACTCTGATCTCCCCTCCTCCTCCCTCCACTGTCCAATCTGGGGAGTGCTGGATGTGGCTGTGGGTGAGCTTTCCCTGGAAGAGGGAGCCGAGCTCAGGGCCCACCCTTTTTGAAGCCAATTAGAGTCTCAGGCTCTAATCATGTGCTTAAAAAAAAAAAACCCCACTGGAATCCATGCATCCGGCACCCTGCATGTAGCTTAGGGGCCAGGTGCATGGATTGGGGGGGAGGTGCCCGGCCACTGATCCCAATGTATCCCCACTGTTAATAAAGATGACTCATGCCTGTGTCCCCACTCGGCTGTCAAGGTGCCCGAGCTTGTGTCATGCGTGTGTCCCCGCTGACCATTCAGCATGTAAGGAGTTAACTGAGTTCAGGTACGTCTTGGGGGTGCAGCTTGGCGCTCGGTTTGTTTCACCTGAATGCAGTGCATGTACAGTTGCTGCAGAGAATACAGATCTTAATGCTACACCGGAACAGGAGACACAAGCATGGCCACACAGCGGGAGGTGGACGGCGACTGCAGCTTGCGTCAGCCCCGTTTGGACTGCAGCCGCCACGCCCACCTACCACTGCATGGCCCGGTCACCAACAAGCCGCTCCTGGCAGGACATGAGGCCCTGCGGCCCGGCCCACCGGGCAAATGCCTGGTGTGTCCTATGGCCAGTCCAGTCCTGCCGGAATAATTTTAATGAAAGCTGCAGATTTGAACATATAAAAAATGACATTTGAATTGGCATTATTATGTTAAGGTTTGCATGAGATTTTAGTGATTCAGTTTACATCCACTTTGAGCCCCCTGAGGCCGAGACCATTGTGAGCGTTTCAAAGTTTTCTGTAAAGTGTTGCACAGAACAAATTGCCATTATAGAAATAGCATATTCCGACAATGATCACCATCCGTGAGCATATAGCACAACATCCAGCACAATTATTATTATTATTTTTATTATTATTTCCAACAGTGTGTGCAGTGCTTTATAAGATAAAGGCGGAAGGGGCAGTAACAATACAATATTAAATCAGGAGAGCCTACAATTATTCATATTCTTTTCTGCAGCTAGCCCCTTCCTCTCCTGCCTGCCGAGGGATGGGACCTAAACTTTCTCTGCTTTAGCCCACGTTCACATTGGGCCGATTTGACATGCGATCTGCCAGCAGGAAAGGCTCCTCGCGAGCAGAACACAATAGCACAGCGGGAAGTATCCTATCAACACTGACCGTGTTGATAGGGAAATCAAGCAATTTTCTTTCCTTCTACCCAGTGGCGGCCCGTGCATTAAGGGCGCACGGGCGCCGCCCCCCATCCCTGCCACCTCCCCCCCTATCCATGCACCCGGCCCCTTTCAGGACGCCGGATGCATGGATTCCTATGGCGGGGGTGGGAGGGACTGTTTTTTTTTTAAGCACCTGATTAGAGCCGAGGTTCTAATAGGCTTCAAAATAGGGTGGGCTCTCTCTGCGCCCTTCCCATCCAATTGTGTGACCATAGCGAATTCATTTTCGCTATTTTCACACTACCGTTCCTCCCCTACAATCAGGAGCCAGGTCTGTGAGACCTGTTTCCCGATTGGCCTAAGCATCAGGCGATCCTATTGGCTGCCTGGTGTTTAGGAACAGGAAGAGAACAGGAAGAGATGGAGGAGTGGACACCGGTGCCTCCATGCTCCCCGTACCTCCAGGCAGCCACTCCCCACACCTGCGGGGCCGCTGCTCCCCGGACCTCCATGCCATCGCTCCCTGGACCTCCATGCCGCTGCTACCCGGTCCTCCATGCTGCCGCTCCCTGGACCTCCATGCTGCTGCTCCCTGGACCTCCGGGCCGGTGCTCACAGGACGTCCATGCCGCCGCTCCCTGGACCTCCATGCTGCCGCTCCCTGGACCTCCATGCCGCTACTCCCTGGACCTCCATGCCGCCGCTCCCTGCACCTCCATGCTGCTGCTCCCCGGACCTCCATGCCGCCGCTCCCTGAACCTCCTGGCCGCCACTCCATGGACCTCCTGGCCGCCGCTCCCTGGACCTCCATGCCGCTGCTCCCCAGACCTCCATGCTGCCACTCCCTGAACCTCCATGCCACCGCTCCCTGGACCTCCTGGCCACACCTCTGACCGCCGTTCCCGGCCAGTGACAGTGCGGGGGAAGGGGGGAGAGAGATGTGGGTGCTGTCATTGCCGCAAACTGCCCCTGGTGTGGGGGGATGCTGGCAATGCCACCCCCCAAATAAAATGCCCACCAGCCACCACTGCTTCTACCCATGGTGGAAGGAAAGAAAATTGCATAATCTATGGACTTCTTAAAGAGTAACTATACTTTTGTTGAGAACCCCCCCCCTCGGTGATCTATACTTTGTTGCAGATTCCTACCTTTTGTTATTCTGAAGATATCCCCCCATGAGGTAAGCGACGTTGCCCACCTAATCTCTATGTGCCCCTAGTCTACATGCAGGGCACCGGACACAGAGTTTTATGAGGTTTTTTTTTTAAGCACATGATTAGAGCCTGAGGCTCTAATTGGCTTCAAAAAGGTTTGGCTTGGGCCGCAGAGCACTGCACCCCGAGACCACCCACTTGGGATATGAACATTCGCTATTGTCTTCCTGCTTCTCCTCCTGACCAATCAGGACAGGAAGCGGGTCCTAAGACCAGATCGGCCAGGAAGGAGAAGCCAGGGAAGCCGCAGGCGACCTGGATGGGGTAAATGCAGGGCTGGCGAGCTGCTGGGGGGTGGGGGATTTGTTTGCCCCCCCCCCAAAAAAAAATGGAGCACCAGCCACCACTGGTGGCAAGTGAATCTAATGGGAGTGATTTCATGATTATCAATCAGGGCTCTAATGAGGAAAGTGGCCTTTCCTTTAGACGTGATTTCTTATTGGGAGTATCTCACCAAAAATGAGATTTTTGTGGCAGGGGATGCCCAAAATCTGACTTGTGTCTTAGTGCAGACTTCTGGGAAAATCAGTGAGCCAATCACACAAGCAGGAAATTACATTGCGCTAGTGAAAAAACAATAGTGAAACTCTTGTAGCAACACTCACATAAATACAGAAAGAAAATAGTGTTGCGCTATATAGCTGGGAGAATACTTGGTGAAAGATATATCAGGTGCTAGTGAAAAATGAGTAACCAGCCCCACCAAAGCACGCGCAACACTGCCATTGCAGGAACAATATTCATCGGTGTAAACAGTGATATCTCAAATAAAGTTCATAAATTCATACCACCAATCATTCATAAGTAAAAAAATATAATAAATAAATGTCCATTGAAAAAAAATAAATAAATAAAAAATGAGTATCCAGTGTTGGTGAAATTCTAATGACATCGGTGAAGTTTATAAACCGTCATCACCATAAATGTGCAGCAAAAAATTCTGTCACAGATCCACCACCTATTGATAAGATGTGCACTTACCCCACGAAGTAGACCACCTATTACGGGTGGGGGGTCAAAAACAGCACGTGTATGAGATTCCTCTAGGTTCAATTAAAATGTCCTGGGCCAAGCGAAGAAAACGATCCTCACAGGGGCGTAATGATAGGGGTTGCAGGGGTTGCAATTGCAACCGGGCCCCATGCTCCAGAGGGCCCATGTGCCTCCCTTGTGCACCTGGATAAGAGAGATGGCATTTAGAGGAACCAATCTCCTCCATTTTGGAGGAGATTGGTTTCTCTATATGCCACCCCCGCCGCCCCTCCTATCCAGGTTACTTGTCTTCTGCTGTTCCCAGGGTCCCTGTGTCCCCCCCCACAGAGCTGCTGTCTTTCCCCTCCTCTCTCCTGCCAGCTGCTGTAGAAGATGAGTCATGATGGAGAGATGGGAACGGGTTGGTAAATTTTTCATTTACCGGCTCCTTCCTT
>BLSH010312135.1:67521-81733 GCA_018402905.1 Glandirana rugosa
AATGTGGTGTGTCACGGGGAAATGTGGGGACAATGTGGTGAGTCACGGGGAAATGTGGTGTGTCACGGGTGTGGTGTAAAGGGGCACTGAGTGGTGTAACAGGGGTGTAAAGGGGCACTGTGTGGTGTAAAGGGGCACTACATAGAGTAACGGGTGTAAAGAGGCGCGGTGTGGTGTAACGAGGGTGTAAAGGGGCACTGTGGGGTGTAAAGGGGCACTGCGTGGTGTAACAGGGGTGTAAAGGGGAGCTGTGTGCTGTAAAGGGGCACTACATGGTGAAAAGGGGGTGTAAAGGGGCACTGTGTGGTGTAAAGGTGGTGTAAAGGGGTGCTGTGTTGTATAACGGGGTGTAAAGGTGTGCTGTGTGGTATAAAGGGGCACTGTGTGGTGTAAAGGGGCACTGTGTGGTGTAATGGGGGTTTAAAGGGGCACTGTGTGGTGTAAAGGGGCACTGCATGGTGTAATGGGGGTGTAAAGGGGCGCTTTGAGGTGTAATGGGGTGTAAAGGTGTGCTGTGTGGTATAAAGGGGCACTGTGTGCTGTAACAGGGGTGAAAAGGGGCACTTCATGGAGGAACAGGGTTGTAAAGAGGTGCTGTGTGGTGTAAAGGGCCACTGCGTGGTGTAATTGGGGTGTAAAGGGGCGCTGTGTGGTGTAATGGGATGTAAAGGTGTGCTGTGTGGTATAAAGGGGCACTGTGTGGTGTAACAGGGGTGTAAAGGGGCACTGCATGGAGTAACGGGTGTAAAGAGGCGCTGTGTGGTGTTAAGGGGCACTGCATGGTGTAATTGGGGTGTAAAGGGGCTCTGTGTGGTGTAAAGGGCCACTGCATGGTGTAATTGGGGTGTAAAGGGGCCCTGTGTGGTGTAACGGGGCACTACATGGAGTAACAGGGGTGTAAAGAGGTGTTGTGTGCTGTAACGGGGGTGTAAAGGGGCACTGTGTGGTGTAAAGGGGCGCAGTGTTGTAAAGGGGAACTGAGGACACTGTGGAACTGCTTTAAAGAGGTAACAGTGATGTAAAGAGGGGACTGTGATGTAAAGAGGGGACTGTGATGGAAAAGGTACGTTGAAGACGATGATGTACAGGGGGGCCGTGATCTGTTATAGTGCTAAGGAGATTCGGACCTCTACTGGAAAGAAATCTTGCTGAATTTTTATTCAAGGTCCCTGCTATAGAGGGATGTGCTTTGTTAACATTTCATGTCTGAGGTTTATAACCACTTTAAGGTACAGATGCATTATTTAAAAATCTACTTTTTAACCGCTTCCTGCCCATCGTATAGTAAAATGACGATGCACTCTCGTTCCGGGAGGACGTCATAAGACGGCGCCCCAGAACCGCTGCTCTTGCACACCCGCGACCCCGATCTCATTAGACAGCTGATGACGCGGCTCTTTACCCATGTGATCAGCTGTGTCAAATCACAGGCAGTCACATGTAAACAAGGTGCTCACACTGACAGAGAGTCGATCAGCGCCATCACCTCGCAGGGGAGACTGTACAGGTAATCAGGACACTGATTACCGTATAGCCCCTGCAGTGCCTATCAGTGACACCAATCAGTGCCCATCAGTGACACTGATCAGTGCCCATTAGTGATACCAGTCAGTGCTGCCTTTCAGTGCCGCCTATCCGTGCAACTTATCAGTGCTCATCAGTGCGGCATATTAGTGCCTGCTCATCAGTGCCACCTAATCAGCTCCTTCTAGTGCCGCCTCATCAGCACAGATCAGTGAAGGAGAAAAATTACTTATTTACAAAATTTACTGACAGAAACGAAGGAAAAACTTTCTTTTTTTTTTTTTTTTTTTTTTTTTATTTTCGGTCTTTTTTTTCGTTTGTTTAGCAAAAAATAAAAAACCCAGCGGTGATTAAATGCCACCAAAAGAAAGCTCTGTTTGTGGGAGGAAAATGATAAAAATGTCACATGGGTACATCGTTGTCATCCAAAGTGTGACAGCGCTGAAAGCTGAAAATTGGCCTCGGCGGGAAGGGGGTAAAAGTGCCCAGAAGGCAAGTGGTTGAAGTGCACCTTCATTCAAAAGGTTTAGAATTGTCATGGTATAGGGAACATTTAGAGATTTGAATTTACCTAGTCTGTACCTTTGTGTCATGAGTTTCTCTTGATAAATATCTGTGTACTTCCCGGTCTGTGAAGGCGCCTAGGCACTCCTTTTCTTTGGCCTCATAGTTGTTTATTTTTCAGTGTGAGATCATCTAAGGCACTGCTGCCCCTGACTAGTAATCTTAGATTTAGAGTGAGATTTGGTGACATTAATACCATGTTGTTCACTTCTCTACTTTCTGGAAACTCTGACATGAGAAAGCATTGTTAGAGCAGCTGAACTATGTAGGAATCATAATTTCCATATTCTACAACTTCAGTAGGGTCTGTCATAAAGATGGATTAAAAAAAGTATAATTTGCATTGGTAAATATGCACATTGTTTGTAACCACCTTTGTGGCAAAATGCACACCACAACAAACAGATACACTAAAAGTAAAAAAAAAAAAAAAACCAACAAAATGTATTAGTTAAAGCGGAGTTCTACCCAAGAGTGGAACTTCCGCTTTAAGGGAAGAGGACCCCCTGACATGCCACAACTGGGCCAAAGCTGGGCGCCCACACTTGTGATGCTGGCGCCACCGAGGGAAGGGGGAAAAGAGCGAGCCCTCGGGCTACCGCATCGCTGGAGCGAGGGACAGGTGAGTGTCCGATTGTTAAAAGTCAGCAGCTACATTTTTGTAGCTGCTGACTTTTAACTGGGTGGAACTCCGCTTTAATATAATCAATTCAGTTGTCCAAGAAAGGCTTCGGAATCCAAAAACCAAAGTCCAAGAAATCACCCAAATGTTTGTTCTGTAACACATTATTCCTAAAAAGTTTTGCTTTTGTTGGATCAATACGTACAGTATGTCAGGGAAAAAAATACATGTACATTTCTCTCTCTGTACATGAGTTATCCCTATAGAGACCCTGAAAGTACAGAAAAATTCAGAAATCTATAAATTAATAGAGTTTCTTCCCTCATGTTTGGGCTGACAACAGGGGCATTGCTAGGTCTACAAAATATCTGGGGCTAGAGCGCATAGCAGCAAAGTAAAGAAAGTCGTACGCTTGAGTGGGCATACACATGTATATAATATACATGTGTGTGTGTATATACATATATATATATATATATATATATATATATATAAATATTGTTACATACCTGAGTGTGGATTCCCCTTACATCAGGGTCCCCAGAGAGACATACCTGCTAATTGCAGAACTGCACCTACCCGGTAAGAGACTTGGGGCTATGGGCCCCAGACTCGGGGCTATAGCCCCAATAGCCACCCTCTAGCAACGCCCCTGGCTGACAATGAAGTGCCTCTGCTGCTGCATTTAAACCCCAGGTAGTCCCACTCTACATGCATTCATTGATTTCTTTCCAAGTAAAACAATGCTGTGGCCTTGCCTTCCAAGTGCCTGCCCACACGTAGTGTGTGTAATAAATAGGCTTTTAGGAGATGCAGTTCTGGGGGCGTGCCTACCTCAGTAAGAGTTGACCTCCTAGGCCAGCCTTTCTCAACCTTTTCAACACAGAGGAACCCTTGAAATAATTCTCCGGTCTCGAGGAACCCCTGCTAAAAATGAAAAGTCTACAACTCATGATACATTAGTGTGATGGTCAATGGGAAGAATGCTCCTTACACTTATGGACATTGGGAAGAATTACCCCCTTACAGATAGCTAAAAAGATGAATGGTATCAGTAGGAATTTATCTGAGAGGTAGAAATTGATCATTGCTCAAGGAACCCCTAGCAACCTCTGGAGGAACCCTAGGGTTCGACGAAACCCTGGTTGAGAAACCCTGTCCTAGGCTATTGATGATGTCATATGTACTGTGACATTATGCAAGGCGAGGTGATCGGTGGTCACTATGTGTCACCTCGCATGCGTTCATTTGGAATGCACTAAGGTGGAATGGTTTTACCAGCCACCTTGGCAGGGTTAGTTCCGGACCGGATTTTGTGGTCCACTGGAATCCACCATGAGGTGGTTTAAATAACCAGGTTCAGAGGAAAGTTTTGCTCTGGCCTGGAACTCAGGAACCATCAGCCTGAGAGAGCTGGCGTAAGGAATTTTGCATATGGACTGAGACAAAAGGTTTGTGCTGCCTATGTTTTGTGGGTGTCTGGGAGAAGCCCTGCACCGCTCAGTTAGGAAAAACTGAAATGTTTAGTTAGTGCCTGGATGGCAAGGTTTTATTTTCTGTTTTGTTTATTTGAATTTACATGCAACCTTTTTAAATAAACCTGGCTACAAGCCAGATTTTAAGCAAACCTGCAGTTTTGGGCTGCCTTTTTCCAGGGAAGGTGATGCCCATTGAACTAATCCACCACACGTGGTGGAGGATGCGGGCATCTTCCAAGACAAGTGGAAAGATGGAGGATGTGTTGAAGGCCCTGGTAACTGCAAACCAGCAGGAGACCAATCTCCAGCAGCAGAAAACCAACCGCCAAGTCGCAGAGGTTTCACTGCAGCGCAGCAGGAAGCAAATTGCCATCAGCAGGAGGCGAATCGCCAGGCCATTGCAGCCCAGCGGGAGATGAATCGCCAGTTTGCGGAGGCCCTGGTGGAGTTAAAGAAGGGCTCCGCAAGTCCTTTGCAGGTGGAACAGAAAATGGTGCATGCCAGCTATTTCCTGTAGATGATGTAGAAGCATACCTAACGACTTTCGAGAGAGTCGCTGTTCGAGAAGGATGGCAAAAAGAGCAATGGGCAGGACTGCTAGCACCTTTTCTGACAGGAAAATCCCAAAAGGCCTATTATGACCTGGAAGCAGAAGCTGCCCAGGATTATGAGACACTGAAAGCCAAGATGCTTGCACACATGGGCTTCACCATTGCAGTGCATGCTCAACCTGTGCATTGCTGGTCATACAGTACTGACAAGCCACCCCACTCCCAAATGTTTGATTTGATATACCTCACCAAGAAATGGCTGCAGCCAGAGACGTTGCTGGGCTCTAAGACTGTGGAACGTGTGGTCATGGACCATTATTTATGGGTGCTTCCTGCCACTTTGAGGAAGTGGGTCAGCCATGGGGACCCTACGACTGCAAATCAGCTGGTTGACCTGGTGGAGAGGTGTACAGCAGCCGAGGACTTGTTGAACCCATCCATGCCCCACTCCAATGTCTCTTGGGGTGAAAAATAAGTCTGTTCCAGGGTTCAAGGGCGTGGAAAGAAATTACAAGTCTGTTGCCACAGATAATGAGACTATGGGCTCAGGACCTGGAGACTGACCAAATAGGTCAGGAAGGCCTCTAAGGCCGTTTAGAGGACTGGGTACAGAGCATATAAAATGTTATCGCTGTCATGCGCTTGGTCATATTGCTGAACCAATGCAATGTGATAATGTTTATTTGAAAAAATGCATGTCTCTTTTTGCACAGGTAGCATGTACTGCAACATGTTAGGAACGCATGGAAAAGCAAATGTGTGTAATTTCAGTTGATGGAAAGCCAGTCACAGCTCTGCTAGATTCTGGTAGTGTGGTGACCTTAATCAAAGGTGATTGTGTAAATCCTGCAAAGTTACACCCTAGCACTATTGGGGTTATTTGCATATATGGTGACACGCGTGATTACCAGACTGCTGTGGTTGAGATTGATACCCCTTGGGGCATCGAGACACATTCAGTGGGGGTGGTACCCTTACTGCTTCATGAAGCCCTAGTGGGGAGAGATGTTCCCCACTTTTGGAGTTTATGGGAAAACAAAAGGAGTCGGGAGGACAGAGCTCCCCCTGCTGAGGAAACACGGGAATAAACACCCGACCCTTTTGATTACAAAATTGAAAGGAAAACTGTTGGAGTGTCCAAGGAAGAGGAAGATCCTTTTCCTTTTTCTGTAATGGCTGGGGAGCAGGAGGAGCTGGAATCCAGCCCCCAGCTGGAGGTTAATGAACAAGAAAGAATCTCTGACACTATTAGTGAGAGTGGACAGAATGTGGTGCCTGACTTAGAGGTCAAAAAAGATGATATTTGTACTGAACAACTAAAAGACGCCACACTCAATAGAGCCAGAGAAAACATTAAAATGGTAGATGGGGAACCTGTTGAACCTAATGTAGGGGTGTCTTTTCCCTACATGGCTCTTAAAAATAACTTGCTGTATCAGGTGGTAAAGAAAGGAGATGAGGAGGTAGAGCAGCTAGTGGTTCCCAAACCCTATCGCCGGATGGTATTAGATTTGGCCCATGTTCATATGATGGGGGGACATCTGGGTATCAAGAAGACCAGGGAGAGAATAACGTAGAGATTCTTTTGGCCCACGTTTACATACAGATGTCAAAGAATATTGTGAATCATGCCCAGAGTGTCAGTATTCTGCACCATTGCCCCATTTTCGCATTCCGCTGGTACCATTACCAATCATTGAAGGGCCTTTTCAAAGGATTGGCATGGATCTGGTGGGACCAGTAGTGAAGTCTGCCCGGGGCCATCAGCACATACTGGGAATACTGGGCTATGCTACGTGATATCCTGAAGCCATTCCCTTGCATAATACCTCAGCTAAAACTATTACCAAAGAGCTTGTCCAGGTATTTTGTCGTGTAGGTATTCCAAAAGAGGTATTGACAGATCAAGGCACCCCATTTATGTCCCGAGTCACTAAAGAATTGTGTAAGTTGTTCAAAATCTCCCATCTCTGTACCTCTGTCTACCACCCGCAAACTGATGGTCTTGTGGAGAGATTTAACAAGACCCTCAAAAGCATGTTAAAAAAGGTGGTGGACAAAGATGGGAGAAATTTGGATTTTTGCTGCCATACCTCATGTTTGCCATGCGAGGGGTATCTCAGGCATCTACAGGTTACTCCCCTTTTGAACTACTGTATGGGAGACATCCCAGGGGATTGCTAGATGTAGCAAAAGAAACATGGGAGGGAGCGACCATGCCTTATAGAAGCGTCATTGAGCATATGTCACTGATGCAAGATAGAATCACTGCTGTTATGCCGCTTGTACGGGAGCACATAGAGCAAGCCTAGGAGGCCCAGAGAAGGGTTTAGAGTCGGGGTGCCAAGACCCGGGTCTTCAACCCTGGTGACAGAGTGCTGGTACTAGTCCCCACCATTGAGAGTAAGTTCCTAGCAAAGTGGCAAGGTCCCTTTGAAATCATGGAAAGAGTAGGGGGGTAAACTACAAAGTTTACCAGCTAGGGAGAAGGAAAACCAAGCAAATATATCACATAATCTCTTGAAACCATGGAAGGACAGAGAGACTTTACTGGCAAGGCCAACCCCCCAAAAGGACATGGCGCCCGTGACTCCTGAAGTATCCATAGCTGAAACCTTGTCAGTGGCCCAACAAAAGGACGTTAAAGAATTTGTGAGTAAGAATAGAGACTTTTTCTCTCACTTGCCTGGACTGACCACAGTTATACAGCATGACATAATTACGGAACCAGGTGTCCGCGTAAACATAAAGCCCTATAGAATACCGAAGGCCAGGTGCGAAGCAGTTGCAAATGAAGTAAAGAACATGTTAGAGCTGGACTTATAGAGGAGTCCCACAGTGACTGGTCCAGTCCCATAGTATTGGTCCCAAAACCAGATGGAACGATAAGGTTTTGTAATGATTTCAGAAAGTTAAACCACGTGTCCAAATTTGATGCGTGCCCAATGCCTTGCTTCAACAAGCTTGTTGATAGATTGGGTAGTGCCCGGTACATAACCACGTTAGACCTGACTAAAGGTTATGGATAGATACCCCTAACGGAGTCAGTGAAAGACAAAACTGTGTTTTCTACCCCCAAGGGGTCATTCCAGTATTAGCGGATGCCTTTTGGTTTGCATGGTGCTCCTGCCTCGTTCCATAGAATTATGGATAAGTCCTTAAGACCACATTGCCAATACACAGCTGCCTATTTGGACGATGTAGTCATCCCAGATTGGGAATCCCATTTGCCCTGGATACAGGTAGTAGTAGATTCCCTTAGGAAAGCAGGACTCACGGCCAACCCCAGAAAGTGTGCCATAGGCTTGGAGGAGGCCAAATACCTTGGCTACATTATTGGTCGGGGGTTGATCGAACCTCAAATCAATAAAATTGAGGCAGTTCAGAAGTGGCCCCAACCAATAAATAAAAAACAAGTTTGTGCATTCCTTGGGGTCACACGATACTACAGGTGTTTTATTCCCAATTTTGCCACCATTGCAGCCCCACTGACAGATCTGACGAATGAGAGAGGGTTCGTCATGATCAAGTGGAATCCAGAAGCAGAGAAGGCATTTCAAATGTTGAAGTAAGCCCTTTGTGCACAACTTGTGCTCATGACCCCAGATTTCACAAAAGAATTTGTGGTACAGACGGATGCCTCTGATGTGGGACTGGGTGCTGTACTGTCCTAGTCAGAGACGGGGAGGAGCACCCAATGGTCTATCTTAGCAGAAAACTCAACAGACATGAGAAAAACTATGCCATTGTTGAGAAGGAATGTTTAGCCATTAAATGGGCCTTAGATGCACTGAAATATTACCTATTGGGGAGACCATTCAAATTAGTCACTGACCATGCCCCTCTTAAGTGGATGTGTGATAATAATAAGAAAAACAGTCGGGTGACATGGGGGTTCCTCGCTCTGCAAGCTTTCAAGTTCACAGTGGAGCATAGGGTGGGGAAACTCCAGAATAATATGGATGCCCTTTACTGGGTCCACTGTCTGGTTGGGACAGTTTCTCAGCCACAGGGGCTTGAGCAGAGGGGGGGATATGTGACGCTATGCAGGCGAGGTGATCACTGGTCGCTATGTGACGCCTCACATGCGTTCATTTGGAATGGACTAAGGTGGAATCCAGTCTAGGATTTACCAGCCACCTTGGCAGGGTTAGTTCCGGACTGGATTTTGTGGTCCACTGGAATCCACCATCAGGTGGTTTAAATAACCAGGTTCAGATGAAAGTTTTGTTCTGGCTTGGAACTCAGGAGCCATCAGCCTGAGAGAGCTGGCGTATGGAAATTTGCTTATGGACTGAGACAAAAGGTTTGCACTGCCTATGTTTTGTGGGTGTCTGGGAGAAGCCCTGCACCACTCAGTTAGGAAAAACTGAAATGTTTAGTTAGTGCCTGGATGGCGAGGATTTATTTTCTGTTTTGTTTACTTGATTTCTACATGCAACCTTTTTAAATAAACCTGGCTACAAGCCAGATTTTAAGCAAACCTGCCATTTTGGACTGCCTTTTTCCAGGGAAGGTGATCCCCATTGGACTAATCCCTCACAGTACTAACAAAAGCTGTGTCAGGACCAGGATCTGCAAGCAAATATTTTGGGGGAACCCCCTAACAACGCATGGTGCTGCTGTAAGACTTCACAAGCAAAGAAATATATTACAGAGCACACATGACATTTAGTCTTGCAAGGCTATTTAACCGGTTCCCGACCGGCTTGCATACATTTACTGCTGCAGAGTGGCTGGGTAGCACGAATCACCATCTATAAACAGCGGGTCGCACGTGCGCGGCTAGCACTCTCCAGCAGTATGGCTGCGGGTCGGGTAGACTCGATGTCCGCCGGTGAGCCGCGATCACCTGGCACAGAAGAAAAACGGGGAACCACCGATGTAAACACGGTGGTTCCCTGCTCTGTCAGGTGGCATGTGAGAGATCTATTGACCCCTGTCACTGGGATCAGTTAGATCTCTGGTGCCCCTGGCAGCCCAGCCCCCTCACAGTTAGAACACGCCTAGGGAACACAGTTAACCCCTAGATCGCCCCCCCTGCAGGTTAACCCCTTCCCTGCCAATGACATTTATACAGTAATCAGTGGATATTTAAATTTCTGATCGCTGTATAAATATCATTGGTCACAAAAAAGTGTCAAAAATGTCCGACATGTCCGCTACAATATCACAGTCCCGATTAAATTCGCAGATCGCCATTACTAATAAAAAAAATAGTAAAAACGCCATAAATTAATTCTCATGGTTTGTAAGTGCGGCAACTTTTGCGCAAACCAATCAATAAACGCCAATCGCGATTTTCTTACCACAAATATGAGGAAGAATATAAATCCGCCAAAACTGATGAATAAATTTGTTTTTTTATACTTTTTTTTTGGATATGTATTTTAGCAATAAATATTGTTTTTTTTTTTCAATTTGTCGCTCTTTTTTTGCTTATAGCAGTGATCAGAAGTGACGCAGAGGGGATCAAATACCACCAAATGAAAGCTCTATTTGTGGGGAAAAAAGGACGCCAATTTTGTTTGGGTACAACGTCGCACGACCGCGCAATTGTCAACTAAAGTGATGCAGTGCAGAATTGCAAAAAGTGCTCTGGTCCTACAGTGGGAAATCCTTCCGGGGCTGAAGTGGTTAAAAGCATCTATACATATAAACCAAATATGCAAAAATATGGGGATTTGGTCACACTATATGGCTATAAAGAGTCAGGACTCTGTGCCGGCTAGTCAAGTTCCTCCACCCCAAACTCGCTGATACATGTCTTTATGGACCTTGCTTTGTGCACTGGTGTGCAGTCATGTTGGAACAGGAAGGGGCTGTCCCCAAACTGTTCCTACAAAGTTGGAAGCATGAAATTGTCCAAAATGTCTTGGTATGCTGAAGCCCTAAGAGTTCCCGTCACTGGAACTAAGGGGCCAAGCCCAACCCCTGAAAAACAACCCCACACCATAATCCCCCCTTCACCAAATGATTTGGACCAGTGCACAAAGCAAGGTCCATAAAGCTTGAGCTGTGACCAAGGTGGCTTGTCCCGCCGAAACACGCCTGCTGTTCTTGTATTATCTCTGCACTTATCAATAAAAGTACTGCATTGGAGTTTTGGAGTGCCGACCTTCTGTACATATTCATGATTTGGATGTTTGAGGAACGTCTTGTTCTGTGCACCCACCAGGTGGATTTAGGACTACATTTTGGATCTAATACTCATTCCCTGTTGACGCACTGCACACCTGTTATTCCAGTGCACAAACCAAGGTCCATAAAGACATGGATGAGCAAGTTTGGGGTGGAGGAACTTGACTTTAGAATGGAGCCAGGCCTCCTCGCCCAACATCAATGCCTGACCTCACCAATGCTCTTCTGGAGGAATGGTCAAACATTCCCATAGACACTCCTAAACCTTGTGCACAGCCTTCCCAGAAGAGATGAAGCTGTTATAGCTGCAAAGGGTTGCCCAACTCAATATTGAACCCTACGGACTAACACTGGGGTGTCATTAAATTTCCCGGTAGTTTTGGTAGCATAGTGTACATGAATGGATTCTGCATTCATCCTGCTTGAACATACAAAGCTTTGCATTCCCCCCCATTGACCTCATTTACGCCACTTCTTTTGAAGATTGAATTTATGTAAAAAAATGGAAGGACTATATATGACACTTGCTAGTTCAGGCGTTAAGTCTAGTCAACAGATTGACTTTAATGCTCATTAATTTATTCTTTGTTGTTTGCCAGGCCTGACACAGAATTAAGTAGCAGCGTTCCATAACTCTTTATAAATCCGATTTACATTTTGTTTTATATCAAAAAAGGAAAACTCATTGCAGAGCATGTTACCGGGGACAGGGAAGATAAAAGCTTGCTTCAGTTCTGCCCTCAAAGCTTTATTGGATAAAATCCTATTACAACTTATTTCCCTAGGTTTTCCACGCTCTTTTATGCCAAGTGATTGATGCGGCAAATTATACTTTTTTTTCGCATTTAATAGATTTTAATCTATAATACATTTTTAAATCAAAACGCATCTAGAGATGCATTTCACGAGGCCTGCCTCCCGATAATCTCTTTTCTGGAGTTTTCCCAGACTGCCAATGATACTGTCATTCTGCCTTTGCCGTCTGAATCTCTGAAACATTTAGAGATGTTCGAACCAAGTGACAGCTTTATAGCGCAGTAATTCCACTTTTTTTTTTTCTTTTTTTTTTCTCCCTTCCATAACCTTGAAGGAAATATAAGAACTTCTTTCGAGAATACTTACAGTAACGTCTTCATCGTTAAGTTCCGTCTATTGTTATAAAGTCCGTCTGTAGATTTTTATTTAAATCTGTCTAGTTCCATTAGTGCCAGTGATGTGTTCAATGTCTTGGAGAGATATTTCTAAATGGTTTGAATAAAAAAAAAGAAAGAAATAAAGCGTAGAAAAAATATTAAGATGTCCTCTCCTCATGAGACATATGCTACAGATTTTTTTTTTCTTTTATATACTGTGCAGACTTTTTTAGTTTTTTCTTTCTTTCTCTAAAAGCACCTGAGATAAACCTGAGTACAGTTCAATATCCTGAAGTCCTGAGAAGGATAATTGCTTTTATCTGTCTTCAAAGTTTCATATTTTCGTGTACCATAAATAGAAAAATAAAAAAGATGCAAAAGGGGTAGTTTGTAAGAACATTTCAATAAAAATATTCAACGTGAAATTATTTAATCATGTATGAAAGACCAGGGTTTTGTAAGGAACATTCTTCCCACTGATCACCAATGTAAGGAGCATTCTTCCCACTGATCACCAATGTAAGGAACATTCTTCCCACTGATCACCAATGTAAGGAGCATTCTTCTCACTGATCACCAATGTAAGGAGCATTCTTCCCACTGATCACCAATGTAAGGGACATTCTTCCTACTGATCACCAATGTAAGGAGCATTCTTTCCACTGATCACCAATGTAAGGAGCAATCTTCCCATTGACCATCACACTAATGCATCATGAGTTGTAGATTTTTAATTCTTAGCAGTTCCCCCGAGACCAGACAACAATTTCAAGGGTTCCTCTGTGTTAAAAAGGTTGAGAAAGGCGGTGAAAGATGATGGAAAAAATGGCAAGCATATAAAAGATTTCTTACATTATATTTATTGGGAAAATAAATAAAGAACCTAAACCTTTTTTTTTTTGGAGATAACATTGTTAAACACAAGTCAATGGAAGGCAATTAAAGCGTTTGTAAAGTAATTTTTTTTTTCTTTTAACCCCGTTGCACCTAAAGCCTCGTACACACGGTGCGACGGTCGTACGAAAACGGTTGTACAACAGCTTGTTGTACGATCATCTGACTGTTAGTACGAGCGATTAGAACAGAAGTTGGATGAGTAGACTAGAAGACTTTTGTTGTACAAGAAGCGGTCGTATGACTGTTGCACCGTGTGTACAGAGAAGTTGGTCCAAAAAGTTATACTGTGCAAAACAGGCATGCTCAGAAGTCAGGAACGCCCGGAAGTGTCCGTTCGTGTAAACCTGCATCCCTAATTCACAAGTCACATGCAACTGCACTTCCTCTTTATACGCTTGTAACACGTCACTACATTAGGCTTGGTTGTCCGATCGCTTAGTGCATGTCAGTATGCGAGACACAACAGCCGACATACGATTTTTGACGTTCGGTCGTACGACTGTCGCATCGTGTGTACGAGGCTTAAGGGTAAAACAAATCTTAATGCCTAAGCCCAATTTTGCAACTTTGACATGTGTTAGTAAAGGCCCGTACACACGATACAATGGTTGTACAACAACGATCGTACAACCAGCTTGTTGTACGATCATCCGACCGTCAGTACGCGCGATTAGAACAGCCGACGTATGACGGTTGTACAGCTGAAGTTGGATGAGCAAACTAGAAAAGTTTGGTTGTACAACAAGCAGTTGTACGACCGCTGTACCGTGTGTACAGAGAAGTTGGTCCAACAAAGTTGCACGTGCAAAACATGCATGCTCAGAAGTCAGGAATAGAGCTGAGCGAACACCTGGACGTTCGGGTTCAGCCGAACTTTCCGGAAACGTTTGGGTTCGGTACCGAACGTTATCCAAACTTTACCCCAGACCCCGAACCCCATTGAAGTCAATGGGGACCCGAACTTTTCGGCACAAAAATGACTGTAAAAAAGTCCTGGAAAGTGCTAGAGGGCTGCAAAAGGAAGAAAATGGGAGATGTTATTAGATCTGCAATCTGTCCCTTAAAGCAGTAGTAATCTCTACCTAGTCCAGTATCAGATCGTTCTGTAATCAGATCATTCTGTAATGCAGGATGAGAGATTTTTCTGTAATCAGATCGTTCTGTAATGCAGGATGAGAGATCGTTCTGTAATGCAGGATGAGATGTTATAGTTCTACAATCTGTCCCTCAAAGCAGTAGTAGTAATCTCTACCTAGTTATTATCACTGCAATCTGTCCCTCACAGCAGTAGTAGTAATCTCT
>BLSH010312135.1:104015-122530 GCA_018402905.1 Glandirana rugosa
AGAAACGACTTATATACCCCTACAGAGACGATCGGGCCTACCTATTGGTCATCTCACCAAATCTGACAGCCCCATATATTCAGCAAGAAGACAGCCCAATACAGCAGAGATATCCCCATATATTCAGCAAAGAGACATCCCAATCCAGCAAGGAGACATCCCAATCCAGCATAGATATCCCTATATATTCAGCAAGAGACATCCCAATCCAAACAAAGAGACATCCGCATATATTCATCAAAGAGATATCCCAATACAGCAGAGACATCCCCATATATTCAGCAAAGAGACATCCAAATCCAGCAAGGATACATGCCAATCCAGCATAGACATCCCTATATATTCAGCAAGAGACATCCCAATCCAAGCAAAGAGACATCCGCATATATTTAGCAAGGAGATATCCCGATCTAGCAGAGACATCCCCATATATTCAGCAAAGAGACATCCTAATCCAGCAAAGAGACATCACAAACCAGCATAGAAATCCCTATGTATTCAGCAAAGAGACAGCCCCATATAGCAAAGAGACAGCCCAATCCAACAAAGGGCCAGGCACTGCCCAGGCCCACATCCAGCAATCAATTTACCAAAAATGTGATGTCTAACAACGTGACTTCAGTCCACAGTGAGCAGTCAGGCAGACAGGGCTTCCACGCAGCTGAGCTGTGACTGGCGCTCAAACCAGCATCCGGTCTTCAAGGAGTGGCGGACTGCAGAAGATATCACTCTGCCTTCCCCTCTCTCAGGCTTCAGCCAGAACTAAGTAAGCTGCATCTGCTCACTGCATGGCTGCCCTGCTTAAGCAATAGTATACAGAGAGTGCTCTTCCCTCACTGTCTTTGGCGCTGGTGCCGGAACACCATGCCGGCACGTTCCGCCAGAAAAAAGGCTTTCTGCTACTATACAGTGAGTTAACAACTTCTTGGTTTGAGGACCTGGGCCCATACTAACGAGTTGTACTTGCTACTAAACAACAGCAACAAGTCGTTGGTTGGGGCCTGGGTCCCTCAAAACATGTATAGGATGTCCACCCCTGATGGCAGCCTTGTCTACCCCACTATAGCTAGATATTTTTACATGGAAACGGGGCCTGGACAGTATAGGAGGACCATGCATTTTACTGCAATGTTGGATGTGGTTGGAAAGCGGACAATCGTACATTTTTAACACTTGCTCCCGTAGACCTGAACAGTCAGAAAACAAAAACATTTTGGCTTTGATTTACCAAAACTGAAGCACTCAGAATCTGGTGCAGCTGTGCATGGCAGACAATCAGCTTCTCACTTCAGCTTGTTCAGATAAGCGTTGACAAACAAAAACTGGAAGCTGATTGGTTTCTATGCAGAGTTGCACCAGATTTTGCGCTCTCCAGCTTTAGTAAATCAACCCCATTGTCTGTAACATATATGCAAAGCCTAATTAACTTTGCTTGCCGACCAGTCGCCGTCATTGTACTGCAGCAGGTCGGCTCTCCTGAGCAAACCCGATGTCCGCCGGTGAACCGCGATCGCGGTGTACAGAGGCAGAACAGGGTTCTGCCTATGTAAACAAGGTGGATCCCCATTCTGACAGGGGACATCTCAGAGATCTTCTGTTCCCAGTGATTGGGAACAGCAATCTCTGTCATGCCCCAGGCAGCCCACCCCCCCCTACAGTTAGAACACACCCAGGGAACACACTTAACCCCTTGATCACCCCCTAGTGTTAACCCCTTCCCTGCCAGTGTCATTTATACATTGATCACTGTATTTTTATAGCACTGATCACTGTAATAATGTCACTGGTCCCCAAAAAGTGTAATTTGGGGTCAGATTTGTCCGACACAATGTCGCAGTCCCGCTAAAAATCGCAGATCGCTGCCATTACCAGTAAAAACAATAAAAAAAAAGTCCCTAAATCTATTCCCATAGTTTGCAGACGCAATAAATTTTGCGCAAACCAATTAATATACGCCTATTGTGATTATTTTTTACCAAAAATAGGAAGAAGAATACCTTATATACTTGTGTATAAGTCGACCCGTGTATAAGTCGACCCCCCTACTTTTGCCCAAAAAATATGGGAAAACTTATTGACCCGCGTATGAGCCTAGGGTGTGAAATGCAGCAGTCAGAACACAGGAACAGGGAGCCAGAACACAGGGACAGGGAGCCAGAACACAGGGATTTTAGCCAGGACACAGGGATTTTAGCCAGGACACAGGGATTTTAGCCAGGACACAGGGATTTTAATGCCAGGACACAGGGATTTTAATGGCAGAACACAGGGATTTTAATGCCAGGACACAGGGATTTTAATGGCAGAACACAGGGATTTTAATGCCAGGACACAGGGATTTTAATGCCAGAACACAGGGATTTTAATGCCAGAACACAGGGATTTTAATGCCAGGACACAGGGATTTTAATGCCAGAACACAGGGATTTTAATGCCAGGACACAGGGATTTTAATGCCAGGACACAGGGATTTTAATGTCAGGACACAGATACTGTAGCCAGAACACATAAGGGATGAGTAAGGTCATTTTGTTTCACATTAAACAGAGCTGTGCTGCTTCTAAGAGCCGTTCTGTGCTTTGTAACTGTGATTAAACACATTGGAATGCAAAGAATGCTGAGAATGCAGAGAGAGCTGCAGCCCTTCACGGAGATCAGCTTGTCCCGCCCACCTGCCGACATCAAGCTGAGAATCTGACACCTCTCTCAGCATTCTCTACATTCGAATGTGGTTTACTCACACTTACACAGCACAGAACGGCTCTTAGAAGCAGCACAGCTCTGTTTAACGTGAAACTACAGATCCCCACAGACACTGACTCGGGTATAAGTCGAGGGGGGTCTTTTTGAGCACAAAAAATGGGCTGAAAAACTCGACTTATACCCGAGTATATACGGTATATATCGGTCTAAACTGAGGAATAATTTTTTTATACGGTAATCAGTGCATATTTACAGCACTGATGGCAGTATAAATGTCAATGGTCCCAAAAAAAGTGTCCGATCTGTCCGCCGCAATGTCACAACCCCGCTAAAAATCACAGATCACCGCCATTACTAGTGAAAAAAAAAAGTAATACCAAAAATGCCATAAATCTATTCCCATAGTTTGTAGACGCCATAACTTTTGCGCAAACCAAATAATATTTACGCCTATTGCAATTTTTTTTAGCAAAAATATGCAGAAGAATATATATCGGTCTAAACTGAGGAATAATTCTTTTTTTTTGGATATTTATTATAGCGGAAAGTAAAAAAAAAAAGATTTTTTTTTTTTAAATTGTCTTTTTTGTTTTGTTTATAGCGCAAAAAATAAAAACTTCAGAGGTGATGAAATACCACCAAAAGAAATCTCTATTTGTGGGGGAAAAAGGACGTCAACTTTATTTGGGTACAGCGTCGCACGACCGCGCAATTGTCAGTTAAAGCGACGCAGTGCCGAATCGCAAAAAAATGGCCTGGTCGGGAAATCCTTCCGGGGCTGAAGTGGTTAAAGCATACAAAGCTCAATAATCTATAGCAGACCATTGTGCGATATTTGTGCGGAATTCCTCTTTAACTTTAGCCTAGAAAATAATTGCCCAGCTCTTTGTCTTTTTTTTTTTTTCCCTGCTCCGTTCTTAGAGGCGCAAGTTACTGGCTATATATTTTGATGCATTGCCTAATTCAGATTCTCGCGATCTAACAAATTGAATTCTGCATGACCATAACTTGCACTCTGAAATCAATACATTATTTGTAAAAAGTCGGGCTCCTGAAAAATAACAACACCTGTGATACATTGCTGCGATGCGGGAGATTTATAGGTCTTTTCACAGGAGGCAGACAACGAGGTTTCCTTTGGGCCCCGGCTGAGAGGGACCAGAATGAGAAACATATGCAGATTTGTTTTATAGGCTGCCTAGGAACATTATGGCCGGTGAGCTGTGTCGCTGGCGGTGTGAATCGGGGACGAGCGCGCTCGGGGATGTGACATCTTCCTCGGCAGAGGGTCTTACAAGCTGCGGATGCAATCAGCATGCTGGGAATAGTAGTTCTACAACAGCTAGAGAAGCTCACAAAAATGTCTAAGGCCAGGGATGAGCATCTCCATCCATTAACCACTTGACCTCCGAAAGATTTACCCCCCCCTTCATGACCAGGCCTTTTTTTTCCCAATACGGTGCTGCGTTATTGCGCAGTCGTGCGACGTTGTACCCAAATAAAATTGATGTCCTTTTTTTTCCCCGCAAATAGAGCTTTTTTGAACCCCTCTGTGGTTTATATTTTTTGTTTGGTTAAAAAAAAAAAGACAATTTTGAAAAAAAAAAAAACAATATTTTTTACTTTCTGCTATAAAACACATCCAATGAGAAAAATGTAATAAAATCAAATTTCTTCTTAAATTTAGGCCAATATGTATTCTGCTACGTGTTTTTGGTATAAAAAATTCCCAATAAGCGTACAGTCAAACCTTGGATTGCGAGCATAATTCGTTTCGGAAACGCGCTAGTAATCCAAAACTCTCGTATATCAAAGCGAATTTCCCCATAAGAAATAATGGAAACTCAGCCATGCATTCATAAGTCTTTCAGTTTGTAGTCCATATAAGAAGATTATATATTATTATACATTATATATTATATATATGTGATAGGTTGTGTAATCATAAAATGTCCATCCACAAATGGCCGCCTCCACAAGGGGCTTAGAAGCAAAATCCAGAGGAGCTACAGAGTATAAAAGAGAAGAGAGGCGCCTCTAAGTGTAGCAATGTGGTGACATTTAATGAAGGTGCAACGTTTAGCAACTCACATGGTTGATGATTAACCGCTTCAATACCGGGCACTTAGAACACTTCCCTACCAGACCAATTTTCAGCTTTCAGCGCTGTCGCATTTTGAATGACAACTGTGTGGTCATGCGACGTTGAACCCAAACTAAATTTTTATCATTTTTTTCCCACATATAGAGCTTTCTTTTGGTGGTATTTGATCACCTCTGGGACTTTTATTTTTTGTGCTACAAATAAAAAAAGACCAAAAATTTGGAATTTTTGTTTTTCTTTTTTTCCGCCACAAAACTTTGTAAATAATTACATTTTCTACTTCACTGATGGGCACTAATGAGGCTGCACTGGCGGGCACTGATGAGGCAGTACTGATTGGCACTGATGAGGTGGCACTTATATGCATTGCTGATGGGCTCTGATAGACGGCACTGATAAGCAGCACTGACGGGCACTGATAGGTGGCACTGATAAGCGTCACTGATAAGCGGCACTGATGGGCACTGGTAGGTGGCACTGGGCACTGATAAGTGGCACTAATGGACACTTATAGGTAGAACTGATGGGCACTGATAGGTGGCACTGATGGGCACTGATATGTGGCACTGGTGGGCACTGATAGGCAGCACTGGTATCGCAGCAGCTATAGGGATGGCACTGGCAAGCATCACAAATGGGCACAGTGCCATCCCTATTGGGCATTGTGTGCTACGGTCTAGGTGTCTAGCGTGACATCCCTGGTGGTCCCTGGGTGGCATCCCTGGTGGTCCCTGGGTGGCATCACTGTGTGGGCAACCTGGTGGTCCTAGTTGTCTCCCTGGTGGTCCGATTGCCACTGATGAGGTGGCACTTATATGCATCACTGATGGGCACTGATAGACGGCATTGATAAGCAGCACTGATGGGCACTGATAGGTGGCACTGATAAGCATCACTGATGGGCACTGATAAGCGGCACTGATGGGCACTGATATGTGGCACTGGTGAGCACTGGTGGGCACTGATAGTCGGCACTGGTATCGCAGCAGCTATAGGGATGGCACTGTCAAGCATCTCAGATGGGCACAGTGCCATCCCTATTGGGCATTGTGTGCTAGGGTCTAGGTGTCTATGGTGACATCCCTGGTGGTCCCTGGGTGGCACCCCTGGTGGTCCCTGGGTGGCATCACTGTGTGGGCTCCCTGGTGGTCCTGGTTGTCTCCCTGGTGGTCTAGGGTGGCAATCCGAGGGGGGGCTGCGCTGATAAACAATCAACACAGACCCCCCCTGTCAGGAGAGCCGCTGATCGGCTCTCCACTACTCGCATCTGTAGACTCGACTAAAGGAAAAGCCTATAAACGTCTCTTCCTGTTTACACTGTGATCAGCCGTGATTCGTCATGGCTGATCACATGGTAATGAGCTTCTGACAGAAGCCCATTACCTAGATCGGAGATGCAGTGTGTCAGACTGATATACCACATCACCGATCGCCACTCTGCTCGGCTCCCGCGGGCGCACGCCGGCATGTTATCCTGCTGGACATCATATGCCTCCCAGTCAGGATAGTTCAACCACTTTCTGGCCGTCATTCTGCAAAGGGCGGTAGGGAAATGGTTAAAAGAGGCACATCTAAGTTGTTTTATACTAGTAATGGGGGCGATCAGCGACCTATTGTGGGACTGCGATATTGCAGCGGACAAATTGGACACCTAACTGACACTTTTTGGGGACCAGTGACACTAATAATGTATGCACTGTCACTGTACTAATGACACTGGCTGGGAAAGGGTTAAGCATCAAAGGGTTAGCTGTGTGCCTAGCCGGTGTGCACAGCGCGCTCCCAGCACAGAGACAGGGCTCTCGCCAACGATCGGGACCTGGGACTGTCGATTCTGGGTCACCTGATTGCTGTGATATCCTCTGATTGGCTATCACAGTGATCCAATCTTTATGAGCCCACCCCCTGGGTTTCAATTGTATCTTCTTATTCTTGAAGGAGAGGAATTGTAAACAAACCAACCATTTACATGTAATCAAGTGATCGCTATGATTGGACCGAGCGGCATGATCCAGTGTCCGGTGGACACATGGGATCGGGGGCACACCAGTGTGCATGTGCCTGCAGTTGTTCCCTGCTTGCAGTAAATGTACTGTGGATGTGCAGCAAGTGGTTAAAAATTATGTGTGTTCGCTAGTACCTGGTCACGTTCGCTCAGCACCCAGGGCAAGGGTGCAGAACTGTGCCCCCCTTCCCTGTTGCTAATGTATGAGGTAGAATTGGCGTACCATCCTATGCCCATTTTCTACCCTCTTGCTCCTGCTGTCCATGATTAGCATGGAGTGTGCACTGCATATTGCATGGTCAGTTGCTTGCTTTCTAGCAGCTGGAAGATAGTTGCACATGCATGGTGTGTTTTTCCTGTTAACTGTGGGTGGATGGGGTGGGAAGGGGGCATAGGCATGCTCAGGGCATGTGCCAGGTGTGCCTGGGCACACCCTAAGCACTATGTGCGGTGCCAATTCCCCCTACTGCCTGGGTTTCCCCCATGTTGGCCTCCCGCCCCGCAGTGCTGCTGGCTTCCCTCCTCTCCCCCCAGCTGCCGCAGGGGATGTTTCAGGATGGAGAGTGGGGGGAAGCGGTTAGTAAATATGTAATTTACCGACCCCTTCCTTTTCTGTATGAGCACAGTGAACACAATCACTCACTGTGTTCATTCATAACGGAAGGATAGAAAAACTGTGTTTACTATGCTTTAGTTTGTGAATGAACAGGAAGCCGCTCAGCACAGAGCAGACATGAAGTCACCACCCGTTAGTAGCTAGCCACTGATCTGTGGTGAAGGGCCGCCGCCACTCTAGAACTGTGCTTAGGGTGGCTGCCCCTCCTGCCCACCTCTTGTCCTGGCCCTGCAGCCAAGAAGGTCTCAATGAAGAAAAAAAGCGTCCCTTTCCTATGGTGCAAAAGGAGCTTACGCTTGACTTGCATATGTAGCACCCTGGTCCTAAAAAGGGCTGCTAACAAATTTGGTTCTGCTAGGTGGTAACTAGCCTGGCTAGTTGTTAGGAAGATCCACTGATTTTTTGCCCTATACCGGAATTTGGTGCACCTCTCTCTTCTGTCACTAGGTGGCATTGTTGTCTGTGACAGAATGACCAGGGCATAGTGAATTCAAGTTAGGAGTGGATAGGTTGTCCATGGCCTGCTGGGAGAGCCTATTAATTTAGGAAAGTCTGGTGATCGGGGTTCTGTGCCACCTGGATGGCTGTCTGGGTGGACATGTGTTGTATTGCTCCTGGTTGCTAGGCCAGAAGCCTAAGGCTATCCGAGAGCACCTGGCTGCTAGGCTGTCTGAGGCCTATCCAGGACTGTGAGAAGCAGCGCGGGGTTGGGGCTTCAGGCCGGAAGCCCAACCAAGTTGCAGAGGTTAAGCCAGATGGGAAGCCAAATTGTTGACAGCGGTGAGGGAGAAGCAGTTGCTATCAGGGATGACCACTCCTGTCGCAAGTGAGGATCAAGGCCAGAGGTAAAGGGGAAGCAGTTGCTACCAAGGGTAAGGTGACCAGATTTTTAAAATGACATCCGGGGACATTTTTTTTTTTTGACAAATGGTAAACTATTTTATAAACATATTTTCTTCAAATGATATAAGCAGTGTATTTGCTATGTGTTAATGGAATGGTTGTATGATATATACGTTATTTCTCACACTTTGTCCTTAAATATAGATTTTAAAAAAAGATACTTCTTAGAATTTTTTTGAGATAGAACTACAAAATGTTATGAAGATAAGACAGAGAAAAAACAGAGTGCAGAGTTCAGCAGTGCAATACATAAAGAATGCAGGGCTCAGCTGTGCCCATCTATGCAGCTTCCCCAGTGCCCAGCAATGCAGCCTCACCTGTGCCCAGGAATGCAGCCTCACCTGTGCCCAGGAATGCAGCCTCACCTGTGCGCAGGAATGCAGCCTTACCTGTGCAGGGGATCAGAGAGGAGAGCAGAGGGGTGCCACTCACTGGTGGGGTGTGTCAGGTCAGCGTCTCCCGCTGTGGCAACTTTATTTTGAGTTTGTATGTCTAGCTAGATAGGGTTCTTGCATGGTCCCAGAGGGAGCCAGGGCTCTGGCCCCTCCATGTTGTATTTTTGCTTGACTGTTGTCTTCTACAAAAAACAATAAATATGATTAAAAAAAAAAATTTGATTCGCCGGGTGCCCTCCGTCACACAAGTCCCGCCTCCTGGACGCCTCCTACCTATGATAGATAGCACACATATCCCAGCACTGGACAATTGTGCTGTCTGTCAAAGGAGAAAACCAGGAGGTGGGACTCGTGTGACGGCGAGCACCTGCCGCATCAAAGTTGACACAGTGGGAGACACCCCCCCCCCCCAGTGACTGGCACCTGTGGCACCCCCCCCCACCTCAGCACCTGCACAAGATCGAAGATCGACCTCCAATCCGGGGACAGATCAGGGGACAGATGGGCTCCGGGGACAGTGTCCTCAATCCGGGGACTGTCCCGGAAATCGGGGACGTCTGGTCACTCTAACCAAGGGACAACCACTCCTGTTATCAGAGGCCAGTGCATGGAAGTCTGAAGAAGTACCAGAGCAGCCTTTTTCACTAGCCGGGGGTGATGAAGAAGCGGGAAAGCTTCAGCAGAGTGCCAAGCTGGGGATCCAGCGGGTTAGACTGGGTGAAGCTTGAGGAGAATACAGAGGGTCAGCTGTGGAAGAGCTCAGGGGATCCAGCGATGGCTGGGATCTTGGAGCTCTAGTGAGAGACCCGGAGCTCAGTATGTAAGATGTAATGTCATTCAGCAGCCCCAAAGATGAGCGCAAAGCTTGTCCAGGTATCAGATAACAGGGTGCCTGTGACTTGAAAGGGGGTGAAAGCGTTAATTAACTGTATTTCAGGCATACATATCCTGCTTTTCCATTAGGCAGGCGTCCTATAAATAGGCCTAATTCTGTCTACACACGTTTACTGTGTAATCTTTTATAGACGCATTGGTGTAGACAGCGCTGTACATTAATACAAAGCAAGAGGTCTGGCTTGTAGCCGTGATCTCAATTTTCTAATCGCCTTCATTACGAGCGGAAGAACAGAAGCTTAATACGACGGCGCTGATAACTCAGGTCTGAGTCAGGGAAAGCAATAATTAGCACCGGGAGCCCAGGAGATGCGGAGTGACACAAGCCGCTATTTACTCACAGGGCATTGCCCTAATGAGATTCTGCTTCTAATTCACTAAGTCAAGCTGCCAGTCCAATGTGTTCTCCCCCTGCGCGCCCTCCCGCGTATCTCCCGCCCTTTTCTTCCACCTCGCCAGGAATCACTTTATTAACCCCAATCAGGTCTGACGTTTGTGGACTGGAAATGGGGAGAAACGGGCGGTGAAACATTACACGCAGCGAATGAGACCCAAATAACTGCCCCCCTCAGGAGAGGGGGTTGCCTACGAGAACGATGGGGCATATTTATAAATCTGCGATTGATTGATTTATTAATTATTTGTCACGTTGCATAGCAGTAAAAGAGTCAACCTTTGCCATCTACTTTCGCCAGCACGCTTCCATGATTCAGTCACTAGCTTGTGTTGGTGACCGTGCTGGACTGACTGGATTGGTCACTGGTCCTGGGTGGGTATTCGTGTGGGCAAAAAGGAAGGAATCAGGGGCGTAATGATAGGGGTTGCAATTGCAACTGGGCCCCATGCTCCAGGGGGCCCATGTGCCTCCCTTGTACACCAGGATAGGATAGATGGCGGAGGCGGCATTTTGAGGAACCATTCGCCTCCATTTTCCTCCTAATGGAGGAGATTGGTTGCTCTATATCAGTGATTCTCAACCAGGGTTCCTCCAGAGGTTGCTAGGGGTTCCTTGAGCTATGAGCAATTTCTGCCATCAGACAAATTCTCATTGACACCATTGCTTTTTTTAGCTATCTGTAAGGGGGTAATTCTTTCCAATGTCCACAAGTGTAAGGAGCATTCTTCCCATTGACCATCACGCTAATCATGATTTGTAGATTTCTCATTTTTAGCAGGGGTTCCCTGAGACCGGAGAACTATTTCAAGGGTTCTTCGGTGTTCAAAAGGTTGAGAAAGGCTGCTCTATATGCTGCCCCCGCCGCCCCTCCTATCCACGCTGTTCCCAGGGTCCCTGTGTGCTTCCCTGGTTCCCCCCTCCTCTCTTCTGCCAGTTGCTGTAGAAGATGGGTCATGATGGAGAGATGAGAGGGGGGTCAGTAAATTTGTCATTTACCGTTTCCTTTCTTTTCTGAATGGACAGAGTCCGTGATTGGTACCAATTGGTTCATTCATAACTGAAGCATAGTAAACTGTTTTTACTATACTTCCGTTTCTGAATGAATGGGAGGCTCGGTACTCAACTATTCCTGTCCATTCATTCTGTGTAACTGAGGTTACACAGATGGAGATTGAGGGCTGAGGTTTGTTTAGACCCCCTAATACCTCATCAAAGCTCCTAAAAAAATTGGAAAAAAATTATAAAAATAAAATTGTAAAAGAAATAAAGTGAAATGGTAAAAAAAATAATAAAATTAAAATAAAAATGAAAAACTACTGACACCAGTGAGGGAACAATCAGGATTGCAAAGGTTGCTGTTGTGACCGGGCCCTGGCATTTCACCACCATGAGGAGGCCTGAAGATGGCAGAAAGGGTGCCCGCTGCAGAACTTGTGAAAGGGTGCTGCTGCAGGACCATAATAAAGTGACCCACAATGGGAGTAAAGGGCCCCAGGATCAGCGAGAAGAGGTTAGGGCCCTGGCCAGGGGTCCTGAAGGTTCTAGTTACACCTCTGGAAGGAATGCCTTCTGGTGGATAGTGCCCACTGCCCAGTGATGGATGGATGATGGGCCCTCTTGGGGATTGGGCTGCTGCCTTTTCTGTGCAACTTTACGATCGTTTCAGCCTGTGGACTTGGATAAAAAGAAAGGAGTCCTTGGTGTCCAGAAAAATGCAATTCCAAAAAAATGGTTCATAGACATTCATTAAAAACTAGCAACACGTTGCTCAAGCCAACGTATTTTGAAGGAATAGACTCCCCCCTTCTTCAGGGCTGTTGCTACATACTATTTAATGATTCCCATGAATGGTTATGTTGGATCAAGGTTTCAGAAACCAGGATGGCAGTATGCCGGATTTAGTTGCATAGGCAGCAATCATTTGATTCAGTCACTAGACTTTTACCGGCATCTGGATATTCCTTTCTATGACGGCAAACCCGCCATCAATACCGTTAGCTGTATTTATAACAGAATGTGCCAGTTTAAATATAAGCTGACACACTGTGTTTGCAGCAGACTGAGAGGATGACTACTTGTCAGAGGCATTGAGCTCAATGGACAGCTTGGAGCCTTATCCAATGGTAAAGCACCATTGGCCCAAGCTGTCCAATAAAAATACTGCAGTGGAGGCTGTCCTCTCACTGCAGTGTCATAGAAGGGGGCGTGTCTAAAAGACAAATACTGCCCTTCCAGCCCAGCTCTCTTAACTACAAGGAAACACATGGGTTTATGTGTATAAGATTTACCCACAATCCCGTGTTTTTCTCACACAGTTAAGAGGGAGAATGAGAATCTGCTGCTGCTGAAAAGGTACAAGCTAAGCCATATACTATTGTGCTATATGTTATAAGATAATAATTTATTATTTATCTATTTACTGTGAAATTACTGGCTGGAGGTTACAACTTCAATAATTTTTCCATTAAGCCATCTGCTTGAGTACAGTTTTCGAAAATATAATAAATTACCTTAAAAACAATATATAATAATTATTTGTATATTAATTACTTATGATTATTAACCCCTTGCCACCCGGGCCAATTCTGACACTTCTCTCTTACATGTAAAAATCATAATTTTTTCCCAAGAAAATTACTCGGAACCCCCAAACATTATATCTATTGTTTTAGCAGAGACCCCAGGGAATAAAATGGCGGTTGTTGCAATTTTTTATGTTACACGGTATGTGTGCAGCAATTTTTCAAACGTGTTTGTTTTTTTAAGAACCTGTTTCACGAATTAAAAAGAAAAAAAATTAAAGTTAGCCAGATTTTTTTTGTATAATGTGAAAGATAGCGTTACGTCAAGTAAATAGATACCCAACATGTCACGTTTTAAATGTGGAATGGCGCCAAACTTCAGTACTTAAAGTGGTAGTAAACCCTCCTATCGTTTTCAGCCAAGGAAGCTGCCATCTTGGCCTCTGTTTAATCTACAACTGCCATGATGCTGCACATGTGATCAGCTATGACACCAGCCATTGGATGGTTTGACAGTTTGGTTTAGAGCACAACCAATGGGAGTGTTACATTTCCGGCACGTGCTGGAAATGTGACTGTTTTTTAAACTGTTAAATGCACGGGTTTACTACCGCTTTAAGAATCTCCATAGACAACGCTTTAAAATTTTTTAGAGGTTACCAGTTTAGCGTTACAGAGGAGGTCCAATGCTAGAATTATTGCTCTCGCTCTGGCGTTCGTGGCGATACCTGTGTGTATCTGGCTCTGATAGCAGCCTGTGCCTCACCAGCCACTCACCTCACCGCACGTCCCTGAGCCCTGTGCGTCTTTTGCTCTGTTTCAGGTCTGAATTCAGCCCAAAATTCGGGCTGAAATCGGGCCTGAACCAGTGAACGGGGATGCACCAGACCCTTGCTGTGTGCCAGAGCGTGCTCCAGTGTGAACCCAGCCTAAACTACTAAGATAAAAAGAAACTGTGTTTCTCTTTGTATCTTTCTGTTTCTTCATCTACATCAAAGAGATGAACTTAGATCTGCAGATGAAGTCAGTTTAACCACTTGCCGACCGCCAACCGCAGGTTGACGGCGACAAGGTGGTTCGATATCGCAAACCGCCGTCATATGACGGCGGCTGCGAGATCGTGCCCTGAGGGGGGGCCAGGGAGCGGGTGCAGCGGACTCGATCTCCGCCGGCTACCCGCGATGCCCCCCTCCGGAGTGAAAGAACGGAGGTCCGTGTATGTAAACACGGATCTCCGTTCTGTGAAGGGGGAAGGGCTGTGATCACAGCCTTCCTGTAAATGGAAGCTGTGATCACTCCCCTTCCCCTGCTAGGGCAGCCCACACACAGTTAGAACACGCCCAGGGAACACAGTTAACCCTTAGAGCGCCCCCCCCAGGTTAACCCCTTCACTGCCAATGGCATTTACACAGTAATCAGTGCATTTTTATAGCACTGATCGCTGTATAAATGCCAATGGTCCCAAAAAAGTGTCAAAATGGTCCGACATGTCCGCCGCAATATCACAGTACCGCTAAAAATCGCAGATCGCCGCCATTACTAGTAAAAAAAAATAAATAAATAAAAACCCCAAAAATGAATTCTCATCATCCGTAAACGCTACAACGTTTGCGCAAACCAATCAATAAACGCCGATTGCGATTTTTTTTATCACAAATATGAGGAAGAATATAAATCGGTCAAAACCGTTGAAAAAAAATGTTTTTTTATTTTTTATTTTTTTTGGATTTGTATTTTAGCAAAAAATAAGAAATTTGGGTTTTTTTTGCAAAATTGTCGCTCTTCTTTTGTTTATAGCGGCGGTCAGAAATGACGCAGCGGTGATCAAATACCACCAAAAGAAAGCTCTGTTTGTGGGGAAAAAAGGACGCAAATTTTGTTTGGGTACAACGTCGCACGACCGCGCAATTGTCAGTTAAAGCGACGCAGCGCCGAATCGCAAAAAGTGCTCTGGTCCTAAAGTGTGAAATCCTTCCGGGGCTCAAGTGGTTAAAGCAACCTGTCAAGTTAAAAAAAAAAAAAAATGGTTTGTGTGTTTTTTTTAATTAAACGTTTAACCCTAAATTTACTCTAATCAACCCTAATTAACTCCTTATTCTCCTTCTCCATCTAATTATTAATTTCCAGCTGATTGTTTTTTTTTTCACTTCTATTTTTATAAACTATTGATGATTACAATTTTTTTTTTTTTTATAAACTATTGATGATTACAATTTTTTTTTTTTTTGCTGGCTTTGTTCGATAATATTTTTGCACCTTTAACATATATTTACATGCTTCACAGTGCAAAATGTTAAAAAAAAAAAAAAAATTAATTTAATAATTTTTTTCATTTGTAAATAAGCTTTTCAATGCTGCGCCATTGCTGACAGCTGCAGTGTAAACAATACAGTTGGTATCGGTAATCGGTATCGGCGAGTACTAAAAAAAATATTTGGTGCTCATTAAAAAAATGGCATTGGTGCATCTCTAGTTTTAACCCACCTTGTATACTGTATGCTCAGTGCTTAATGCTTGGGCACATGCGATTGCTGATTGTATGGTGCCGGTAGCGTAGCCTTGTTTCTCCTCTCGTCTGGCACCTTCTATCCTTCCGGTGACGTCACTTCCGCCGCCCGTTCCACGTTTGGTCAGCGTGCCTTCCTGGGGCTCCTCCCCAGCCATCTCTTCTCCCAGCAGATGGTAGCGGTCCTGCAGGTTGGTTTTAGGAGGATTCTACATCAGACTTGCAGATGAGAACATTTATATTTTACCTCTTGTGAGTGTTTTTAATTTTATGCCATTAAAACTTTTTACCGGGATACTACACTTAGCTGGCGCTTCCGCTTTTTGTTCTCTTTCCTCGCAGAATAAAAAGTTTTGACAACCTACCCAATGTTCTATGTTTTCTGGATCTGTTAAGAAGCCCATCTCCTGTATGTTTTCTTGGAAGCTATAAATAAAGAATAAAAAAAAAAAAGATTCCTAAATTTTGCACTTTTAAATATACATTATTTCCAGGCACAGGATTCCAGACTGCCGAAAAATTTGTTCTTTTTCGTTTCATTCTTTTTTTTATATGTTTTTGTTTTGTTTTGTTTTTTGGGTCATTCGTTATGATCGCAATTCGTAAATTCGAAAATCCAAAAAACATAAAGAAAATCTGGAAAATTTGAAAGAACGAAAATCCAAAATAATAATTAACTGACTAATAATAACTAACTATTAAATTATAGGTACTGGAATTTCCTTTCAAATTCGGCTGCTAGTGAACGTAATGATTACGAATTTCGAAGTTACGAATTATCCGAAATAACGAATGCCGCATCTCAACAAATGGAACGGAACAAATTAATAATAAATAATAATAATAAAACATTTTTAATCATTATTATTATTGTTATTTATTAATATTCATTTGTTACGTTCCATTTGTTGATGCTGCCTTCACACAGGGCGACCCGAATTCAGCGCGACTTTGCTAGGCGAATTCAGCACAACTTCCGGGCGACTTACAACACGACTTATGCCAGGCGACTTTGCCTGTGGCCAATTGGGGAAGGGAGGGAGGGGGCTGCCCCAAGTAAATTCTATTCTTTTACACTACAAAGTCGCTTGTATTTAGATGGGGGGTCCGACTTGGAGGCGACTTCTATTGAATTCTATGGGCATAAGTCGGATGTAAGTCGACTCCAAGAAGTACAGGAACCTTTTTTGAAGTCGGAGCGACATCAGTAGTGTATATTAACCACTTCAGCCACGGAAGGATTTCCCAGTTTAGGACCTGAGCACTTTTTGCCTTTCGGCACTGCGCCACTTTAACTGACAATTGCGCGGTCGTGCGGCGTTGTACCCAAACAAAATTTGCGTCCTTTTTTTCCCCACAAATAGAGATTTCTTTTGGTGGTATTTGATCACCTCTGCGTCATTTCTGATCACCGCTATAAACAAAAAAAGAGCGACAATTTTGCAAAAAAAAAAGCAATATTTCTTTTTTGCTAAAATACAAATTAAAAAAAATATTTTTTTCCATCGGTTTTGGACGATTTATATTCTTCCTCATATTTTTGGTAAAAAAAAAATCGCAATTGGCGTTTATTGATTGGTTTGCGCAAAAGTTGCCGTGTTTGCAAATGATGAGAATTAATTTATGGGGTTTTTTTTTATATATTTTACTAGTAATGGCGGCAATCTGCGATTTTTAGCGGTACTGTGATATTGCGGCGGACCATTTTGACACTTTTTGGGACCATTGGCATTTATACAGCGATCAGTGCTATGAAAATGCACTGATTACTGTGTAAATGCCATTGGCAGTGAAGGGGTTAACCTGGAGGGGGCGCTCTAAGGGTTAACTGTGTTCCCTCAGTGTGTTCTAACTGTATGGGGGCTGGGCTGGCAGGGGGAAGGGAGTGATCACTGCTTCCATATACAGGAAGCCTGTGATCACATCCCTTTCCCCTCTGTCAGAACGGAGATCCGTGTTTACATACACCGACCTCCATTCTCTCACTGCGGGGGGGGGGGGGCATCGTGGGTGGCTGGCAGAGATCGGTCCGCCCTACCTGCTCCCTGGCCCCCCTGGAACACAGTGAGTGTGCGAGTGCGCCTTCTCGCGGCTGCCGTCAGGTGACGCGTTTTGCGATAACGAACCACTTTGGCGCCGTCAAGCCATGGCGGGCGGTCGGCAAGTGGTTAAGATGGCTCCCATTCACTTCAATGGGATTTCAGATGTCAAGCGACTTGAGACAACTCAAGTCGGATCGCAATTCGCCCTTGTGTGAATGCAGCCTTAGATGCCGGCATCCGTTATTTCGGATAATTCGTAACTTCGTATAAATTCGTATTTGTTGCATTCGCTAGCAGCCAAATTTGAAAGGAAATACCAATACCTATAATTTAATAAATTCAGAGATTCTAAAATAAGAAAAAACATTGGAAATAATAACTAATAAATAACTATTAAATTATAGTTATTGGGATTTCCTTGAAAATATGGCTGTTAGTGATAAATTTCGTATTTAAGTTCACTAGCAGCCAAATTTGAAAGGAAATTCCAATACCTATAATTTAGTAGTTAGTAATAGATAAGTTATTATTAGTTATTATTTCAGATTTTCGAATCTTCGGGTTTTCAGATTTTCGAATTTCTGAATTTTTTAATTTATGAGTTTTCGATTATTCAAATTTACGAATATTCGGAAAATTTTGGTTTTCGTTAATTTCGGAAATTTGTCGAAATTCGTTAAAAAAAGGAAACGAATTGCACGTGTCTACAGGATTCCTCCAGCAGCAAAACAGAAAGAGATTCCACGACATCAGAAATAAAGTCGGAAACATTTTTTTTTTCTGTTGATCAACTCAACTAGGGGGTGTTGAAGGGGAATTCTCGTAGTTTTATAATGTTGATAGCGTTCTGTTATTTGGCCATTTTAGATAAAAACAGAGCTTGTCGGTGTTCTGAGATAATTAATATTGTGAGGAACTGGAAGCGGCCTTTGCCCACAGCTAAGTGACCCCACGGTGAAATAACGGCCAACCCTGACCAAACCATCACAAGTCCCATTCTGCCAGCTGGATCATGAAGCCATCCATACTGCAAAAGTGTTTATTTTCTTGGATGCGTAATTAAGGCCGGTGGGTCTGGTGATTTATAATGCATCCGCCCGATGACGATACCGCTTTCCATTACGCTCAAGCATGTGTGTGCGTTCAGTCAAGGTGCGCTGTAGGCCATGTTTTTATGAAACGTCTCCGAATGTTTATGGCGGAGAGGGGAGTAGAAATCTAATCGGAAAACGAGGAGCCCAGCAGAATCTAAAGATTGTGAGTGGCATGCACATCTTTGAGAGAGATTACAGCGTATTCTTAGAGCGCACAGCGCTTTTATTGTTCTTTTTGTAGCCACCTTCACTTTGTCACATGTGTACAGGCTTAACGTACCATTATTGGATCACTTATTTGGTTTACCTCTATCTGCATTTTACTGCAATCCCC
>BLSH010312135.1:139677-162576 GCA_018402905.1 Glandirana rugosa
AAATCTAAAGTTTATGGCGACGAATCTCAACCTCTAACGTCTAATTTGAGACAGATTACTTTGCTAGCATGCAAGCATGTGTTGCTAGTCTAACAACCCCCATAAACTCTAAAGTTTATGACGACGAATCTCAACCTCTAACGTCTAATTTGAGACAGATTGCTTTGCTAGCATGCAAGCATGTGTTGCTAGTCTAACACCCTAGCATGTGTTGCTAGTATAACACCCTCATTAAACTCTAAAGTGTATGACTACGAAACTCACTTCGTTTCGTTAGACAGAGTTTAATCTGCAATCTCCAACTCTAAGCAGCAGTATTTGAAATCTCAAATACCCCCAACAATCTGATCGTTGTGTACGAACGTACGATCGTTTCATTAGACAGAGTTTAATCTGCAATCTCCAACTCTAAGCAGCGGTATTTGAAATCTAAAATTCCAACAATCTGATCGTTGAGCACAATCGTAGCGATCGTTGTTCTATGCAGAGCTTGATCTGCAACTCAAAGCAGCGGTATGTAAAATCTCTAATTTCTGCTATCTGTCCTCAGAGCAACAGCACAGACAGCAGTAGTAAAGTAATCTATCTCAGGATGCAGGATCAGGTCTTAAAATGTCTCAAATCTCTCCCTCAAGCTTTCAGCTTTAGTAGGCATGGCTGTGATGGCTTCTAAGGGCAAACCAGTGAAACACTTGTTGATTGGCTGCCCTGCAGCTTCTCAACACGTGGAGTAAAATAGCAGAACCCCGGACCGAACCCGAACGATTTTTGAAATGTCCGGGTCCGGGTCCGTGCCACGGACACCCGAAAGTTCGGTACGAACGTTACAGTCCGGGTTCGCTCAACACTATTCAAGAGATTTTCCCCATAGTACTTTTACTGCTGCTAGATGCCCTCAGTCTGATGGCCAACATTTTTCAATGCACTTCCTCTGAGCAAGTCATCATGCACCCGCCCCCAACCTGTTACTGGACAGTGAAAGGAGAAGCAGCACAGTGATAAGCTCATTTCTCTGTCACTCTGCTGTCTCCACTTATCAGCATGATTCCTGTCAACACATGCACTGATCGGCTTCTTGTGCTGTTGCTTCCTCTCACACTCCAGCCCTGCTGTATTGGGACTACATGAGGCTGACACTAGGTCAGATTCAGGTCCTTACACTTCCTGTATTACAAAAATAAATACATTTTTTTGGAACAACCTCACATATTTTTGTGGTGGTCCGCCCACTGCTTTTCACAGGTCCACCATTTTCTCAGCTTCCGGGCTTTTCCTGCTTGGTCCTCAATCCATGAGACCTACAAAGCTCCGCCAGCCGAATTCTTCAGCTACATTCAGTTGCGACACTGGATAACTTCCCTTCGGCGCCTTGACTCCTTCCCATATCAGATGACTGCCTTTGAACACACTTGCTAGCATTGCCCAGGCGCCCGTCCATGATCTATTTCTCACTCACCGCTGGCAGCACCTCTACTATCCTCTCTTCTGTGCTTAAATGGGAATGTGACTTGTCCCCCATAGACCTTGCAGATTGAAGTAAAGCCTGTTCCAGCATAGGGAAGTGCTTTTTTAACACGGCCACATTGGAGGCAACCTATAAGGTTCTCCTACGCTGGTACTGGGTCCCAGCCCGCATCGCCAAGTCAAACCCACCCTACGGTGATGGAAGCCTCCAGGGATGTGGCCAGCAAGGAGATGAAATACATATATGGTGATCTTGCCCCCGTCTCGTGGGATTTTGGTCAAGGGTCTATAGACTCCTATCCACCTTCCATGTACCTTTCCATAAGAACCCCAAATTTGCATTGCTCCATTGCCTGATCCCGGGTCTCTTCTCTCACCAACAGAAACTAGCCACATACCTCTTTATCGCAGCTAGATGCACAAGCAAGGGCCTGGAAAAAGCCAGCTGAGCCTTGAATTTCTGAAATAAATTACCTTTTTGATGATATTCAATTTTTTTTAGATGCACCTGTATATCCACTCTGCTTTACAGATCTTCTATAAATTCTTAAGGTTTCTTGTCTGTCACTTGACAACTCTAAGTTTCAGCTCCCTCCATAAATTTTCTATAGGATTAAGGTCTGGAGACTGACTAGGACACTCCATAACCTTAATGTGCTACTTCTTAAGCCATTCCTTTGTTGCCTTTTCAGTATGTTTTGGGTCATTGCCATGCTGGAAGACCCATCCACGACCAATCTTCAGTGCTCTGAGGGAAGAAGGTTCTCAGCCAAGCCTTTACAATTCAGGGTCCCATCCATTGGCCCCTCAATGCAGGAAAGTTGGCCTGTACCTTTAGCAGAGAAACAGCCCCAAAGCATAATGTTTCCACCTCCGTGTTTGACTGTAAAGATGGTGTTCTTGGGGTCATAGTCAGCATTTTTCTTCCTTAAACATGAGTCCCCCTCCTCAAGAAGGCACATGTACAGTCATGCCCATGAACATCTAAATGATTCAGAGAAGGATTGGGAGAAAGTGCTGTGGTCAGATGAGACCAAAATTGAGCTCTTTGGCATTAACTCAATTTGCCGTGTTTGGAGGAAGAAAAATGCTGACTATGACCCTAAGAACTCCATCCCTACAGTAAAGCACGGAGGTGGAAACATTATGCTTTGGGGCTGTTTCTCTGCTAAAGGTACAGGCCGACTTTGCCACATTGAGAGGCCAATGGACGGGACCATGTATTGTAAAATCTTGGATAAGAACCTTCTTCCCTCAAAACACTGAAGATTGGTCATGGATGGGTCTTCCAGCATGACAATGACCCAGAACATACTGACAAGGCAACAAAGGAGTGGCTCCAGAAGAAGGACATTAAGGTCATGGAGTGGCCTAGTCAGTCTCCAAACCTTAATCCTATAGAACATTTATGGAGGGAGCTGAAACTTCAAGTTGCCAAGCGACAGCCAAGAAACCTTAAGGATTTAGAGAAGATCTGTAAAGAAGAGTGGACCAAAATCCCTCCTGAGATGTGTGAAAACCTGGTCACCAACTACAAGAAACGTCTGACCTCTGTGCTCGCCAACAAGGGTTTCTCCACCAACTACTAAGTCATGTTTTGCTTGGGGATCAAATACTTATTTTACTCACTGAACTGCAACTTTTTGTTTTATGTGTTTTTTCTGGATTTTGGTTGATATTCTGTCTCACTATCATATCAAATACACCTATGATACAAATTATAGAACCTTCATTTCATTGTAAGAGGGCAAACTTACAAAATCTGCAGGGGATCAAATCATTATTTTTCCCACTGTATGCATGGAGTTCAGGTTTGAATACAAGTCATTGGTATAAGTTTCAATTTTTACTTTCTGAGATGTTCCCTTTAACTGGTTCCCCACCGCGCGCCGTCTTTTCACGGCGGCAGTCGGGGAGCCCTGCGCGAATCGCCATAAATAAGTGGCGATCTGCATTTGGCCACCAGGGGGCCCCTCCTGGGGAGTGTGCTCCCGATGTCCGCCGGCGAGCCGCGATGAGCAGCCATAGGGAAAGAACGGGGAACTGCCGATGTAAACACGGCAGTTCCCCGCTCTGTCAGTGGGGCATGAGAGATCTACTGATCCCTGTCACTGGGATCAGTCAGATCTCTCATGCCCATGGAAGCCCAACCCCCCCACAGTAAGAACACACCCAGGGAACATAGTTAACCCCTAGCTCTCCCCCTGCAGGTTAACCCCTTCACTGCCAATGACATTTACACAGTAATCAGTGGACATTTAAATTTCTGATCGCTGAATAAATGTCATCGGTCCCAAAAAAGTGTCAAAAATGTTCTGACATGTCCGCCCCAATATCGCATTACCGCTAAAAATCGCAGATCGCCGCAATTACTAGTAAAAAATAAAAAAAAAATAAAACCCCCAGAAATTAATTCTCACCATCCGTAAACGTGGCCACTTTTGCGCAAACCAATCAATAAATGCAGATTGCAATTTTTTTTATCACAAATATGTGGAAGAATATAAATCGGCCAAAAACGGTGAAAAAAAATGTTTTTTTATATTTTTTTTTTTGGATTTGAATTTTAGCAAAAAGTAAGAAATTTGTTTTTTTTTGCAAAATGGTCGCCCTTCTTTTGTTTATAGCGGCGATCAGAAATGACGCAGAGGCGATCAAATACCACCAAAAGAAAACTCTATTTGTGGGAAAAAAAGGACGCAAATTTTGTTTGGGTACAACACCGCACGACCGCGCAATTATCAGTTAAAGCGACGCAGCGCCGAATCGCAAAAAGTGCTCTGGTCCTAAAGTGGGAAATTCTTCCGGGGCTGAAGTGGTTAAATTGGCCAATAGCATGAGACGAAAATCATCCATGCAGCTTAGCACTAAATCCAGAAACCCAAAATATTATCAGGCGGGAATGATAAATATTTGCTGTAAGCGGGGCTGAAGGTTTGATGATGTGAAATATTTTGTTTGCCCCTGGGCGTAAGGGAAAAAAAAACCACAAAGAAGATTAGAGAGTTATTTTCTTTCTATGTCTTGTTATGAAGCACCGTGCCATTTTATTGGAGCAATAAATGCTTTCATCAGACGCTGGCTGTGATACGACTTCGATATTTGGATTCTGGAAGTTGCCTGCAGGACAGCCGGGCTCTTAAGTGCAGATACAAAGAAATCTCCTGATTTTATGGCTCTTTCTTCCCTGAGCTTTTATTTTTTTTTCTAATTAAAAACTTTTACATTAAGCCGAATTTGCAAGAGCAGCAACATATCTTGCTGTAAAAGCTGGGAGCGTGCCCTCACGAAAGATAGATTGTTTAACTGTGAGGTGGACGAGGATATCTGATCCGTCTAACTATCCTGGGAATAAAGAATTGGAGCTTGCTGGGTTCCCGGACTCTGTGGGTCTGAGCACCTACCTTGCAGGGGTCCACCATCCTGAAATACGAGACTGCCAGAATGGCTGTGCAAAAAAAAAAGCAAAGATCTGAGAAGAGATCGGGAAGAGAAGAAGTGCCACACCAGTGGGTGAAAATCCAAATGGTTTTAATTTCATCAACTTACAGTACATACATTTACATACAGTACATAGTTTCTCAGTAGGTGAGGTTGAATAAAGACAATAGTCCATCCAGTTCAACCTGTGTAGGTGTTCGTGTGTCAGAGTCTATAATCATTTCCCATATCCCTGTATATTGTGTTCTTTAAGATGCAGGTCCAAGAGTCTTTTAAAAATATCCAAACTCCCGCTGACACCACCCGTTGTGGAAGAGAGTTCCTCATCCTTATCGTCCCCGGACAGTGGAAAACCCCCTGCGCAGCTTAAGGTTAAACCTCTTTTCCAATCTCCTTGGGTGGCCCTGTGTCCTCTTACACCCCCTGAGACTAGTTTTTTTCCTATGCTGGGATCTCCAGGGATTCTCCAGGAAGAACACATTAAGTGCTTGTTCCTCGTAATTGAGGTTCTCCAGTCCCCTTATTGATTTTGTTGGCCTTCTTTGGACTCTCTTCAGCTCCAGCACATCTCTTCTGAGGACTGGTGACCAGAACTGGACTGAATACTCCAGATGTGGCCTCACCAGAGTTTTATAAAGTGGCAGGATTATAGTTTTATCTCTGGAGTATATCCCCTTTTTATTATGCATGCTAATATTCTGCCGTCTTTGGTAGCTGCAGCTTTACATTGCATGCTATTGCTCAGTCTGTCTTCTACTAGGACCCCCAGATCTTTCTCCATCCTTGATTCCCCCAGAGGTTTTCCCCCTAGTGAATAGTTTGCATTTATGTTTTTAGCCCCCAAGTGCATTACCAAGTGCATTACCTTACATTTCTCCACATTAAACCTCATTTGCCATTTGTCTGCCCATTCCATTAAATTATTCAGGCCTGAGATTGAGATATTTATCCCATCCTCTATAATCATTTATGAATAAATTAAACGGAATTGGTCCCAAAACAGAGCCTTGGGGTACCTCACTTATTACTAAAGACCAATCTGAGTGTATGTTATCTATCCCCACCCTTTGGAAACGCCCCTGTAACCAGTTTTCAATCCAAGAACAAACCCTATGTTTCATGCCTACATATGTCAGTTTGTAGATCAAGCGTTTATAGGGAACTGTATGAAATGCTTTTGCAAAATCCAGATACACCACATCCACAGGCCTCCCCCTATCTAGAGTGGTGGCTCACTTCCTCATAGAATGTTAACAGGTCTGGCAGGAACGACCCCTCGTGCAGTATATCTAAAAGAAACAAGCCGATGTGTTTTCAGGGGTTTTAAGGAACTTGCTTCATCAGGGCTCAACATATTGCTGTAAATTGGACTGGAGTGACGCCAGGCTTAACATAGTTGAGAGGTTCAAATATAGAGTATGTGAGAGAAAACCAGCCTCAGCAACCTATTTTGCATGCAGCCATTCCACCTTAGTCCAGCGGATATAGCAGGGTGACCCCTTGCTACTGTTTAAAATGGTGGTTTACGCCAGGTTTTCTGGGTAGCAAGCACACTAATGGCTTGTGTGTGTGCTGCATTTATATGAGAGCCAGAGATAGAGCTCAGAGCCCCACCCTCCCGTGGGAGGTCAGTGTGTGTGAAGGGAGCCATATGAGGTGCTGCTGTGCATCAAGGTGTCCAGGTTGGGACAGAGGAAGGTCCGAGCCTGAGAGAGTCCAAGAGGGACAGAGGAGCAGCTAGGAAGCTGTAAAGAAGATGCATAGCAGTGTCTGTGCATAAACACTGGGACATGTTTCATAGTCAGGAGGACCACAAAGGTACTAACGTTCAGGAGAGACCCTGAAGAGGTACTTGAAGCAGTATTGCTGCCTCAAGAGAGCCAGGAGGTTGAATGTTATGATTTGATGATGAGCAGCCCCTGTGTGAAGACATACTTGTGGGATGTTTTGGATGTTTGTTTAAATAAAGGTGGGCAGGAAAGCCCTGAAAACTATATCTGGTGTTGAGTAAACTCACCATTTTGGCGCTATCATTGAGCTAAGAAACCCCAATGTGTCACAGCAGATACACATGATCTTTGAGGGAAACAGGTGAAGTTTCTGCCATTGCAAGGAAACGAAGTATTCACTATATTGTCAAAAGTATTGGGACACCTGCCTTTACACACACATGAACTTTAATGGCATCCCAGTCTTAGTCCGTAAGGATTCAATATTGAGTTGGCCTACCCTTTGCAGCTATAACAGCTTCAACTCTTCTGGGAAGGCTGTCCACAATTTTAGGAGTGTGTCTATGGGAATGTTTGATCATTCTTCCAGAAGCACTTTTGTGAGGTCAAACACTGATGTTCGACTAGAAAGCTTGACTTGCAGTCTCCACTGTAATTCATCCCAAAGGTGTTCTATCGGGTTGAGGTCAGGACTCTGTGCAGGCCAGCCAAATTCCTCCACCCCAAATTCGCTCATCCATGTCTTTATGGACCTTGACTGCTCCATATCATTCGGTGGAGGGAGGATTATGGTGTGGAGTTGTTTTTCATGGGTTGAGCTTGGCCCCTTAGTTCCAGTGAAGGGAACTCTTAAGGTGACATTTTGGACAATTTCATGCCCCCAACTTTGTGGGAACAGTTTGGGGATGACCCCTTCCTCTTCCAACATGACTGCGTACCAGTGCATAAAGCAAGGTCCATAAAGACAAGGATGAGCGAGTTTGGGGTGGAGGAACTTGACTGACCTGCACAGAGTCCCGACCTCGACCCAATAGAACACCTTTGGGATGCATTTGAGTGGAGACTGCGAGCCAGGCCTTCTCATCTAACATCAGTGGCTGACCTCACAAATGCTCTTCTGGAAGAATGGTCAAACATTCCCATAGACACTCCTAAACCTTGTGGACGGCCTTCCCAGAAGAGTTGAAGCTGTTATAGCTGCAAAGGGTGGGCCAACTCAATATTGAACCCTACGGACTAAGACTGGGATGCCATTAAAGTTCATGTGTGTGTGTAGGCAGGTGTCCCAATACTTTTGGTAATATAGTATATATATATATATATTTTTTTTTTATTTATACTTTTTTTTTTTTAATCACTGTTATGTAACAATATAAAAAACACTTCATACCTAACTCACCAAGAGGCTAGCTTGCCATTTCTTCCATGGTGACAAGGCCAAGGATTGTAAGCGCATTTATAAAGCAGACGTCTGACTCACCATCTTCATTTTTTCACACCATTATGTGTTCATAATACAATGGTTCTTTAACACAGTTCAAAGATGACATGTAGAAAACTTAAAGCATCCATTCAGAAAGGCTAGAGGACACAGACAGCTTATGAAAGAACACTGATGTAACTGAAAGACCAGACGTTCTTCTGAAATAAGTAACTGCTGGAATCACTCAGTACAACCAAAGAACTCTTATGTATACACATAAGAACAGAGTTTGAGTGCATAAAGTTTGATTCAGCCATTGGAAATTGTCAGTCTGTTATTTTGTAGAGTGTGTCACAGAAGATGGGGTCACCACTAGAGATGTAACATTTCCAGAAATTTTGAGGCCATAAAAAAACGCCTTTTTTTCTGGAAAAAATGGAAATGTTTGGAAAGTCGTTTTACAAATTGAAAGTTGTTTTGTTACACTGGGAAGGTGAAATGCGCTGTCTCTAAAAGCATTCTGCTTGACATAAAAGTACAGCTTATTCAGTAAATAAACTAAACTTGCTTTTTAAAAATGTAGTTTTTTTTTTACAAATGGGACTGTACATTATAAGAACTTTTCAACTATACGTGAGAACAGGTAACCCCCCCTCTCCCCCATAATAATTTAAAAGCTTCCTGCCAATAAGTGCGACCTGGAGAAGAGAAAATGGACGGAGGGTCAGCATGACTAAAGGGGGGAACAGGTCAGGGAAGGGTCAACTAAGATGGTAGTGGGGTAGGGGCGTAGTGCTTACCTGATTGGAGGCTGAGTAGGATTGAGCCGCGAGGGTGGTGCTCTCAAGGAATGATGGGATTCATTCCAGAAAGTTCTGAAGAAGAGGAAGCTTCCCCATCCTCCCGCCCTATATTTTGGGTTCCTAGTGTACTTGGGATTGTGGGGCAATGGTTTATGGTAACAAATTGTTATTAAAAAAATGATAATAATAAATACAAAAAAAAAAATGACAATTTGTCACAGCAGCTTGGCAGGTCTGGGGGCGGGGGTCAGTTATTTTTACCAAAAATTGGGGCGCCCATCTAGGGTATGGCACTTCCAATTGGTTATTTTTGGTTCCCCTAAGAGCTAGGTCTCATGGGGGAACATGTAAGAATGTTGAGTCCGTAATAGTTTTCGAGCTGGTTGGGGTGCGGCTGAGGACATGGGTGATTATGGTTGCAAAAGTGTGCCTTAAGGACACCCAAAGACCCCCTCCTGGTTGCATTGCTAAATTTGCATTATTGAAATAGTTGTAGTTGATGTTATTTATTAATTTGTTGATTAAATGACTGCTGTGGCCGTTTAAACCCATATCCCGCAGTCTGTGTCTTTATTTAAAAAGGGTTGATGGGACGGAAGTTGACTTATCCTTTAGTCATGCATTTTCAGTTATTGACAATGCTGATTCAGACATCACTCTAAGACGAGCTTGATCAATGTTCTCCTGATTTTGAGGTGTAATTTTTCCCTATAAATGAAGGTATTGTGTAGTTTTGGGAGACCGTGATTTGTAACGCTTCCTTCCTTGAAGATGCTACTGGTGAAGAAACACTTTGTGATGATCCAGAAGCAGCAGAGAGAGGGTTTCTAAAATGAGAACTCTGGAGGGAAAAGCTTCTCACATTTTCATTCCTGTCCTCATCATTTCATTCCATAAAGTATTTTTAAAGTCTTCAGGGCACCTCTGTCATGTCAGGATATGTTTTGTCATCCTTGTAGCATTTGGAAAAGAATATTTGTTCTCACAATATTTACAAATTCCAGCTTTGCTCTCAGCAGAAATCGCACCGTGGAAAGGTTTCCAAACCGTAGATGTCAGTCTCATCATTTTACCAAGAGGAGGAAAAGAAAAGCCTGAGCAGACTATAGAGAGACATTATGCTGTGCTGGTGGAGAACGTTTATAGGAATCATTTAAAGGTTAAAAATAGATAAACTAATTTGTCAGACACATTTACCCTATTACCTGTCAATTATGGCCTATGAGGACAGAAGCTATCATCTACTGTATCCCAGCAATCATCCAACTGTAGAAGGAACAAAGTGGAGCCCACAAGCAAACTAAACTGGAACATTTTTTTACTACTACTATAGCTTTACAGGCGGTCCCCTAGTTACAAACATCTGACTTACAAACGACTCCTACTTAGAAACGGAGGTAGACAACAGGAAGTGACAGGAAATCTCCCCCTAGGAAGGGAAATTCACCCCTGTAAGAGTTATTATGGGAAAAAGGGGTATCCACTGATGCTTTATCACCAAGGTTTGTTTCCACAACAACCCAAAATTTTCAAAATCCAATTATTATTGGAACAGGAAGTGAAGTGACATCTTCTGAACAGAAACATAGACAGCAAACCAAACATTACAGGGGTGTTACCCCTTCCCTATGCTATCCAAAATGCTTAAAAATCGTTTTTTTTGGCTGGAGCTACACTTAAAAAATGTCCCTGTTCCCACTTACAAACAAATTCAACTTATGAACAAACCTACAGTCCCTATCTTGTTTGTAACCCGGGGACCGCCTGTATATAGCAGTTTGGAATTTAGGTGAAAAGTTTAGCACTGGGAAACACTTTTTGACAGATATGCATTATATATGCATTATATATACAACTACATTGCCTTGAAAAAGTATTCATACCCCTTGAAATTTTTCACATATTGTCATGTTGCAACCAAAAACTTAAATGTATTTTATTGGAATGTTATGATAGACCGACACAAAGTGGCTCATAATTGTGAAGTGAAAGGAAAATCATAAATGTTTTTCAAAAATGTTTTACAAATAAATATGTGAAAAGTGTGGGGGGCATTTGTATTGCAATTACAGCTGCAAGTCTTTTTGGGGAAGTCTCTACCAGCTTTGCACATCTAGAGAGGAACATTTTTGCCCATTCTTCTTTGCAGAATCCCCCAAGCTCTGCCAGATTGGATGGAGAAAGTCTGTGATCAGCAATTTTCAAGTCTTGCCACAGATTCTCAAATGGATCTAGGTCTGGACTGTGACTGGGCCATTCTAACCCATGAATATACTTTTATCTAAACCATTCCATTGTAGCTCTGGCTGGATGTTTAGGGTCATTGTCCTGCTGGAAGGTGAACCTCCGCCCCGGTCTCAAGTCTTTTGCAGACTCTAACAGGTTTTCTTCTAAGATTGCCCTGTATTTGGCTCCATCCATCTTCCCATCAACTCTGACCAGCTTCCCTGTCCCTGCTGAAGAAAAGCATCCCTACAACATGATGCTACCACCACCATGTTTCAAAGTGGGGATGGTGTGTTTATGGTGATGGGCAGTGTTAGTTTTCCGCCAGGCATAGCGCTTTGCTTTTAGGCCAAAAAAGTTCAATATTGGTCTCATCTGAGCAGAGCACCTTCTTCCACGTGTTTGCTGTGTCTACCACATGGCTTCTCGCAAACGGCAAACAGGAACTTTTATGGCTTTCTTTCAACAATCACTTTGTTCTCCTCACTCTTCCATAAAGCCCAGATTTGTGGAGAGCACGACTAATAGTTGTCCTGTGGACAGATTCTCCCACCTGAGCTGTGGATCCCTGCAGCTCCTCCAGAGTAACCATGGGCTTCTTGGCTGCTTCCCTGATGAATGCTCTCTTTGCCCGGCTGGTCAGTTTAGGTGGACAGCCATGTCTTGGTAGGTTTGCAGTTGTGCCATACTCTTTCCATTTTCCGATGATGGATTGAACAGAGCTCCGTGAGGTGTTCAAAGTTTGGGATATTTTTTTTATAACCTAACCCTGCTTTATACTTCTCCACAACTTTATCCCTGACCTGTCTGGTGTGTTCCTTGACCTTCATGATGTTGTTTGTTCACTAAGGTTCTCTAACAAACCTCTGAGGGCTTCACAGAACAGCTATAATTATACTGAGATTAAATGACACACAGGTGGACTCTATTTACTTATTAGGAGACTTCTGAAGGAAATTGGTTCAACTAGATTTTAGTTAGGTGTATTGGAGTAAAGAGGGCTGAATACAAATACCGCCACACTTTTCACATATTTACTTATAAAAATGTGAAAACCATTTCTCATTTTTCTTCCACTTTACAATTATGTGCCGCTTTGTGTCGGTCTATCACATAAAATCCCAATAAAATCAATTTACATTTTTAGTTGTTTCATGACAAAATGTGGAAAATTTCAAGGGGTATGAATACTTTTTCAAGGCACTGTAGCAGTTGCGGGATGCCTATCCAAACTGTGTTGCCTCTATCTGCAGTCTACCCATTCACAGTCAAGCCAAGTATTAATTTCTGCTGCAGTTGTTTATGCATTCTGAGTTGATTTGATTGCAACCTCTTGTACTGCAGAGTTTTGCTGGCATTTCATTTTTTTTTTTTTTAAAGTGTCTGAATCATGACTCAAGTCACGAATTATCATTCATTCTGATCAAAGAACCAAAACTGAAAGCTGCCAGGATATGTCTGTTATGATGTATTGCAGGAGCCTAGTCTGTCTTCCACAATATATCGGGGAGCCACAAAGGTTGCAAGCTTGAATCGGTACGGTGGCCCAGAGGAGCACAAACCAAATTCATCTGAAAAACATTTGATCAATCTATGTTAATGCAAAATTCCCCGCGCCCTCTATTTCCAACGCTGGGTCTTTGTTTTGACTTTTGATGTATCGCTGGCATAGACGCGGGTGATGGACAATATTTCTGCACCCACAGACACAGAATAAGTGACTTTTATTAACTGTTCAAGTTTCACCACCTTGCTACACATTGTTCAAAGACATTTTGGGCAAAGAAGTTGTAATACCCTTTATTTCACTTTGATATTCTCCCAGTAGTCCTACACCTGACATCTGTCTTCATACAAACCGAGCCTATTTTTCTTGCTTTAATTCACTTTACTTCAAGACCACCCTCAGTACATTTCTGTCATTATTTTGACATTAAATAACATTGTTATGGCAGCAGCTAGGTGGCATAACCCCGGTATTTTTTTGTACTGCGGGCGTTTCTGCGTCTAATAAAAGTGGTCCCGGCAGCAGATTGACCACGAGATAACTTTTATAGGTGACGGGAGAGGTGCCCCCCAGGTTAGCTGATAGGGGGGGACCACCAGTCCCCTTGTAGGGGGCCCGAACAGCATGGGGAATTGGTGCGGTCGGGCGGAGGGGCAATTACAGAAGGATGCCCTGTGCAGCACTCTGCAGCAGCTGAAAGCCATTTTCACCCCCTCCCACTAGCTTTCAGCTGCTGCAAGGAGGGACACAATTGCTTCCCTGGCACTGATTCCCATCCCTGTTCTGCCTGCTTCTGATCCCCCCGTGTGCCTCCCTGTCACTGTGCCAACCCCCTCTCCCCCCCCTGTCTTGTAAAAAAAATAACAAATTGTGCAAAAAATTATAATTAAACATTGTAATAAATAATTAAAAAAAAAAGTAAAATAAAATAATGTTAACATTTTTTAACAAATTTTTCCAAATGTAAAAAAAAATTAAAAAGGGCTAATTCACACAGGTTCTCAGTTATGTTTGTGTCCACTAATAATGATTTTATTGTATTTTTAGTGAACATATTGTTTTGATATATTCGGGGGCCTAGGCAGTATGGGACCCAGCGATTTCTAACAGCAGCCCTTCCAACCCCCCCCCCCTCCCGCCGCATCTCAGTTATCTCCGGCCTTACCCGGACCTGTGTCGGTTAGCCTGGAGAAAATCCAATGTGTTGGGTGCCTGGGCAGAAAGCCGAGTGAGGGCAAGATAGCTCCCACTCAGCTCTATGCCCTTGGAGGACCGGAGCGACATCCGACATTACTTCAGCCTCCCGGCCTTAAAGGGGTGATTTTTGTCTCCTTTTAAAGACAAAGTGACTCTTTTTTTTCTTTTAAATGTAGATGTGAGATCTGAGGTCTTTTTGGCCCCAGATCTTGCAATAAAGAGGACCTGTCATGCTTATTTTTATTACAATAGGAATAAAAGTGATTAAAAAAAAAACATTTAACCACTTCCGGACCAACGCCGTCACTTTGCTGTTGTATACCGTTGTTATGGTAGCAGATAGCTACCATAACCCCAGTATATTTTTTTTTCAGCCGTCGATTCTGCACCAGATAAATGTGCCCCCCCTCCCGCCAGTTTCCGGTCATCTCCACTGCTTACCGGACCCGCCGGCAGCAGCGGAGATGATCGGTTCCTCTCCCCCCAGTGTCCGTGAGCCGAGTGAGCGGCTGAAGCCGTTCACTCAGCTCCATATCATGGCAGGGCGGAAGCGACGTCACAAATCACTTCCGCCCAATGCTCTTAAAGGGCTCTTTTTTTTGCACTGTCATTTTTTTCAAATTATTATTTTTTTTTTTGCATTTTAGTGTAAATATGAGATGTGAGGTATTTTTGACCCCAGATCTCATATTTAAGAGGTCCTGTCATGTTTTTTTTCTATTACAAGGAATGTTTACATTTCTTGTAATAGGAATAAAAGTGATCAATTAAAAAAAAAAAAAAGAACAGTGTAAAAATAAAAAGTAAAATAAATAATAATAAAAAAAAAATCTCCCCGCGAGCGCGCAGAAGCGAACGCATACGTAAGCCACGCCCACATATGAAAACGGTGTTCAAACCACACATGTGAGGTATCACAGAGATCGTTAGAGTGAGAGCAATAATTCTAGCACTAGACCTCCTCTGTAACTCAAAACTGCTAACCTGTAGAATTTTTTAAACATCACCAATGGAGATTTTTAAGTTGCAAAGTTTGTCGCCATTCCGCAAGCAGGCGCAATTTTGAAGCATGACATGTTGGGTATCATTTTACTTGGCGTAACATTATCTTTCACAATATGGAAAAAAATTGCCTAACTTTACTGTTTTCTTATTTTTTAACTCAAAAAAATTATTTTTAAAAAAAAAAAAAATCACACTTGTAAGACCGCTGCGCAAATACAGGGTGACAAAGTTTTGCAATGACCGCCATTTTATTCTCCAGGGTGTTAGAAAAAAATATATAATGTTTGGGGGTTATAAGTAATTTTATAGCAAAAAAAAATGGTTTTAACTCGTAAACACCGAACTCCAAAAAGAGGCTCAGTCTTAAAGTAGTTAACCACTTCAGCCCCGGAAGGATTTTCCACTTTAGGACCAGAGCACTTTTTGCGATTCGGCACTGCGTCGCTGTAACTGAGAATTGCGCGGTCGTGCGATGTTGTACCCAAACAAAATTTGCGTCCTTTTTTTCCCACAAATAGAGCTTTCTTTTGGTGGTATTTGATCCCCTCTGCGTCATTTCTGATCACCGCTATAAACAAAAGAAGAGCGACAATTTTGCAAAAAAACCCAAATTTCTTTCCATCGGTTTTGGCCGATTTATATTCTTCCTCATATTTTTGGTAAAAAAAATCGCAATCGCCGTTTATTGATTGGTTTGCGCAAAAGTTGCCGCGTTTACGGATGACGATAATTAATTTCTGTTTTTTTTTTTTTACTAGTAATGTCGGCGGTCTGCGATTTTTAGCGGTACTGCGATATTGCAGCGGCCATGTTGGACCATTTTGACACTTTTTTGGGACCACTGGCATTTATACAGCGATCAGTGCTAGAAAAAATGCACTGATTACTGTGTAAATGCCATTGGCAGTGAAGGGGTTAACCTGCAGGGGGCGCTCTAAGGGTTAACTGTGTTCCCTGGACGTGTTCTTACTGTATGTGGGCTGGGGAAAGGGGATGATCACGGCTTCCATATACATGAAGCCTGTGATCATCGCCCTTCCCCCTCTATGAGAACGGAGATGTGTGTTTACTTACACGGACCTCCGTTCTCTCACTGTGGGGGGGCCATCGCGGGTAGCACGCGCTCACAGCACTAGTTATCACAGCCACCATCATATGATCGCGGTTTGCGATAACGAGCCACTCTGTCGCCGTCAGACTGCGGTCGGCAAGTGGTTAAAGAGACGGTGTAAAAATAAAAAGTAAAATAAAAAATAAAAATTTCAAGCGCCCGTCATTCCAAGCTTGCACACAGAAGTGAACGCGAACGTAAGTCACAGTAACGTGCAAAAATCCAGCATATTGCTGCACTCCTTGGTATCTTTATTGAAGCATTAAAATCCCATCACAGGTATGACAGGAACAAGAAGGGTAACGTGTTTCGCGTTAAAGTCAGCGCTGGAGGTTTGAGTATGTGCTGACTTTAACATGCTACCTTTTATGTTCCTGTCATACCTGTGATGTGATTTTAATGCTTCAATAAAGATACCAAGCATATCTGCAAGCGTCTGCAGCAATATTCCGGATTTTTGCATGTTACTGAATCTCGCAGACGAGCTGTGCAGCACTCTGGGTTCCAGTTCACAACATGTGAGAGTCGGTGACTCACCTAGAGCGCCATTTCTTTGGCTTTTTTTGATCCGGCATGCGTGAAGTCACACCCACATATGTAAACGGTGTTCAAGCTCAGCTGAGGGTTAATTGCCAGTCTCAGCTTCCATTCTGTCTCACCTAGTGTCCAAATCCTGCTTGTTAGCCAGCTCTCCCAGCTATATAAACTGCCTGGATCAGATCTCAGGCGCCTTGGCCTGGTCACCATCTCTGGATGAATCTCTGCTGTGTTTTCCTGTGAAAGAATTTTGTCTGTTTGATGTTCTTTCTGGTTTCTGGATTAAAGACTGGTCGGCTGACTTCCCTTCTGGCTCCTGACCCTGCAGGCTGTTTGTTTGACCTTGCTGATTCCTAGATCCCTGTTTGCTGGCTTGCTCTAACCCTCCACTCTGGCTTTCAATCCTTGGCTATGTTTTGACTATGTTTGCTCTGTTTATTCTATATTACCATTTTTATTAAATAGTGTGATTTTTAATGCACTTCTGTCTCATTCTGATTCATTATTCCTGACAGTAGGCAAAGGCCATGAATTCAGAAGATGCAATCAATCCACTTGCTGGTAATAATTTTTCCAGATTGGATGAGCAGGATCATGGCATGGATCAGTTTGCCATAGCGTTACAGATGCTCCTGGTTCCTCATACGGTGGCTGTTCTGGCATAACCTGTGTTGCAGGCCATTCCTGCTGATGCTCAAGTCTCTGTGCAAGCACCCGCCTCAAATCTTACCTCTGTAGGGGCTATGTCTGGTTCCGCTCTACTTCCCCAGTAATTTGGGGGCAATCCAGTTCAATGTAGAAGGTTTCTCACCAGGTTGGAATATACTTTGAGATGCTGCCTCAGGCATTTCCCACGGACAGAAGTAAAGTAGGCTTCGTGATTTCTTTGCTTTCTGACAGAGCCTTGGCCTGGGCAAACCCTCTGTAGGAGATGCCATTGTCCAGAGTTACCAGAATTTGTGGCCTCCTTTAAAAGCGTATTTGATGTTCCTGCAGGCTCCACTAATGCTGCCAAAAGCCTCATGTCCATCAAGCAGGGTACGGGAACAGCTGTCGATTACGCCATTGAATTCCGTACTCTGGCAGCAGAGTTTGCTTGGAACAATGAGGCTCTCGTGGCTGCTTTTTTCTCATGGTCTCTTGGATAACATCAAAGATGAGATAGCAGAGACATACCCACTGAGCTGGAGAAGTTGATTATTCTCATTCATTGCCATTCTCATTTACTCCAGACTCCGAGAGAGACCTTCTTTTAAGGAGCACTTGCGAAAGCCTCCTGTACATTTTGGTTCCAAGCTTTCTAGTTCCACCCATGCCTCCCTCACCTCCCATCCCTCCTGGTTCCAAGCCTGCCAGTGAGGTAGAACCCATGCAGTTGGGCTTCACACTCGGATGAGAGAGCCTTTAGGAGGAGGGAGAGATTGTGCCTTTATTGTGGCCAGGCAAGTCACTTTTTGAAATCTTTTTGAAATCTTGTCTTACCCATCCGGGGGGACGCTTGCACATGAGGTATTGTAGGGGGCAGACTATAGGTGGTGTTGTTACATCCCCAGTCATCCGTAAGAATAAGCCCCTGGTTCCGGTTAGCCTTTCTTGGTCTGAGTCGTCCATCGAGATACAGGTTCTAATTGACTCTGGGGCTGCAGGCCTGTTCATGGAGAGTGCTATTGTGTCTAAGCACTTGATTCCACTGCAGCTTTGGGCCACTGCACTTGCCATTGGGGCTATTGATGGGAGAACTCTACAGCCTGCTCAGGTGGCTCATGAGACTGCTCCACTGACCATGGCCGTAGGGGCTCTTCACCATGAGATAATCCAATTCCAGTTGAGATGGTATCTGTTAGGAAAAGACTGTGCTAAGGGTTAATGCATTTGGTTGTGCTTTCCTCTATTTCCTGGAGCAGCAGCTCTATTTAAACTTCCTGCTTCCTGTAGCAAATGCTGTCCATTCTACAGTGTTCCAGTGTGTTCCCGTGATCTGTTTGCTAAAGACTTCCTGTATCTGTGACCCGGCTGGCCCGACCTTGATTGAACTCTGCCTGTACCGACCCTCTGCCTGTTTACGACCACGCTTCTGCCTGACCCCCTTGTACCGCACCAGCCAGCCTGTTAACGACCCTGTCTGCACCTGACAACCCATTTGCCTGCTCCCTTGCACCGCACCAGCCAGCCTGTTAACGACCCTGCCTGCACCTGACGACCCGTTTGCCTGCTCCCTTGCACCGCACCAGCCAGCCTGTTAACGACCTGGCCTGCATCACCACTCTTCTGTCTGCACGAGCTCCTGGAGGATCCTCACAACACCACCGGCATCCGCACCAGCCCTCGTGCCCCCCTGTGCTCCGGAATCCCCTATCTGCTCTACCAGGGGTTCCCGAACCAGGGTCGTAAGAGAGGTTGCCCTCTGCACAATCAGACTCCATCACCAGGTACGTGACAGTATCACACGTGAGACACACGCAAAGTAATGATACTATGCACGAAGCAAGATGGACTCCATTTTGGAAGGGGAGCTACTTAAATGGCTGCTAAGTTTTTTTTTCTCTCTCCTTCTAACATGGCAGTTTGAAGTAGGACAAAGCTTCTTATTTACATCCCCTCTCTCTCTGGCCAGATCAACTTCAAAGGGGGCCCTCTGATTATGGTCCATGACTGGTCAGGAAGAAGCCCTGTTCGCTTATCTTGAACAAACATACAACAAACTGATGTTTGCCCATAAATTACCCTGGCAGCTCTAACCTAGGGATGACCCTCTCTCTCTGCCTTAAAACGTAGCCAAAAGATATATAAACCCATAATTTCTGGTAGAAATATGCCATAGTGATAAAACATACATATTTGAGTGTAGAATTTTGGCCCAGATAATTCAAGTATAATCATTCACACCTTGTTACCCAAGGAGTGATAGAACTAGTCTATTCCCTTCCCAGGGTCCTAGAAGGTCTCAGCATTCTCATGTTTGGAGTCATTTGAAAGCTTTACGCATGCCGAGATGGAATTTCTTACTGGTAGATTTGCCAGGCGGCCCAATCCCAAGTTATGATTTTCATAATCTATGCCTGGATTATGCAGCATGTCTCGCAACGGCCTGCCCTGGACATTGTCTAAGAGCACGCCCTCTCATGCGAATGGCCAGAGGGGTATGGCTCCCCCCTTGTGATCCAGAGAAAAAGGACTGCCAAGATCAATTGTCAGTTCTAGTTTCAATAGTTTTTATTAAGGTTTTATCAGGAAAACAAAGAGTATAAGGTAACAAGTCATAATCTGACAAATTAATATATACCAACACGAAAATCAATAAAACAATAAAGTAATAGCTGATGTCATTGGAGATAGTAATTCCACAAGGTATAATATGTCTACTATAGATAATGTCAAGTAGAACTATTTTAGTGCAGGAGGAGCCACGCTGACCCACCAGACACCCCAAATGGGATCAATCTGTATCCGGAGGGGCCGTCCGCGCTCCGCCCCGCTCCCAGCCCTATAGTCCTGGAAAGAACTTTAAATGGCTTGCCACTGACCCATCTAGAATAATGATAATGTTACTGTAAACCTATCATTATCGCATTGTAACTACTGCAGGATTGGCAGCCCTCCCCCTCTTGCCACTAAAACAGAGTGGTGAGCTGCCCCTAAAAAGAACTAACTATACATCAGCTAACTGAAATAAGACGATTGGTATAACCAGAAGCATCAGAATAGAAAGCAAGAAAGGATTAGCAAAAAAGAAACGTAGAAAAGAATATAAGAGGCACCAGGGATGTCAAGAAGTGATTTAGAAGGGTTGTGGATCACGTGGGTAACCCAGGGTAATTCTTCCAAGGATCCCAGACTAGTTCAAATTTAGTTGAGGTGTCCAAAATAACACTAGCGAGCCTTTCTTGCACCATGATCCAATAGATTTTTTGTTTGGCCTCAGCGAAAGATACTGAGGGGCGTTTCCAGGCCCTGGCTAATGTGACCTTAGCATCCAGCAAAATAAAGTGGGTAAGTTGGAATAGAGATTTGGAAAGCCCCTCAGGTTTATAATTAAGAAGGGCTATATCAGGGGTCTGCGGAATTGGAAAGGCCGAGACCTTACGAATCAAATGAAAAACCTTATTCCAAAAGCCTCAAATATGTGGGCATTCCCACCAAGTATGGAGGAAGGAGCCCAGATGTCCACAACCTCTAAAACAGAGGCCGGAGGCATCTGGATACATGGCTGCCAACCTAGAGGGTACTGAGTACCATCGGATCAAAACTTTCAGATTGGCCTCTCTTAGAGCTATATTCATAATCCCTTTAGTGGCTCTTAGGGCCAAAGAATACCCTCTGTCCGTATCCCAATCCACCCCCAGATCTCTTTCCCATCTCTTCGCATAAGGGGGTTTATCATTATTCTCCATCAGTGATGCATAAATTAGGGAGATGCCTCCTCTTTGATCCACAGATTCTGAGCACAATTTTTCATATTGGGTAATATACTTATGGTCATTTCTAGACTTCCACCAGGAAGTCAGAAAATGGCGGATTTGCTGGAAACTGATTTTTTCAGTTTGTGGCATATCTAATTGGTTGATACAGTGGTTTAAAGTCAAGGGGCCCTCAAGGTTCAGAAAGTGGCCAATATGATATAATCCCTTATCAGTCCACCACTGGAAAGCCTTAATGTCAAGACCCGGAGGGAAACGGGTTATTAAAGAGGTGATTGAGAGGGCGTAAGTTTGAAATCAGATACGGTGGTTTAAGGACTGAGTTGGTGATGGCAAAGGAATGGGACAACGTAGGGGCTAATATAGAGGGCCTCAGTTTATGAGACGCCCCCACTAGATAATCAATAGTGTTGAGGGGCACCGCCTGCCTTTCTATATTAACCCAATCAGGTTTGTTCCCTTTTGAGAAGACTGTGGAGAACTGGGCTACTTGAGCTGCCTGGTAGTATTTGTAAAGGTGTGAAAGTCCCAGACCCCCTTGATCGCGTCTCCTGAAGAGAACCCTAGCTGAACATCTATAACCTTTTTAGCCCCAAATGAATTTCAAAATTTGTGATTGTATTTTCTGGAGGTTAGACTTCCTAAGTGGGACAGGGAGAGCTCTAAAGAAGTATAGGATCTTGGGAAGAAGGGTCATTTTAAACGCATGTAGCCTGCCTAGCCAGGAGAGGTCATCTTGGTCCCATCTGACAAGATCGTCAGCTAGTTTCTTAAATAAGGGTGGGTAGTTGGCCTCATATAGTTGGCTGATGTTGGCTGCCAGTTTGACCCCCAAATATGGTATCTGTGTATTATTCCAGGTGAATTTATATAGAACTTTAAGTCGTCGTATCGTCGGCTCCGGGATAGATATATTTAAAGCTGAGGACTTGGACCAATTCACACATAGCCCGGAGACTTCTCCAAACTTATGGAGAAGATGAATGACATGTGATGTGGATGTGAGGGGGGATGAGATGAAAAGAAGGAGGTCGTCCGCAAATAATGCGCACTTGTGAGCGCGGGTACCACATTTCACCCCTTGAATAATGGGGTTTTCCCTTATGGCAATAGCCAGGGACTCTATCGTGATGGAGAATATTAATGGGGATAGGGGACAGACCTGTCTAGTGCCCCTAAAAATAGAAAAGGGGGTGCGCATGCGCGGAGCTTCCGGTATGGCAGCCTAATCCCGGAGCTCCGTCTCTCTTCGGCCGAAGGAACCCTACACAGCTGAGCAAGGGACGAGGAGGACCTCTTAAGATCCCACTGATCATCAGGGGAAGCGCAAGGGATCATTTGGAGGGTGCGGGCCGCGGCGAGCGCTTGGTGCGGACACCCTCCGGACACACTACCGTAATCGAGTCCGCGGCTGCGGCCTATGCAGCGCGGCCCCTCCGCCTTTGGCGCCGGTGCCTCTGCCTTCGCCTCCAGACTACCGATCGGTAAGGCGGTTCGAGGAAGAGGGGAAGGGGAGGCGAGCAGGAGCACCCCAGCCTCACACCCTCCTAAGCCGACTCCCGGACACCCCCACGACATAATCCGGTACTCGGGACCGCGGCTGCGGCCTAAGCAGTGTGGCCCTTCTTCTGTTAGTGCCCCCATCCCCGGACTTCATTTTAATGAGACTGCTCAAAGTGGGGGGGGGTAACAAACCCAAAGCAGCCCACATTGATATCCCTCTAAGCCTGGACACAGACATTTCCTTCTGCTGACTGCCAAGCTGAGCCCAGAGAACTCTGGCAATGCGGCGGCCACTTACTTGAGACCGCGGCTCTGGCCTACCTTCGCTTTCATTAGACACTTCATGCATCATAAGGGGTAACTCTCTCACCCTGGACTGTCATCCGTATGGTAACTCATTATGTGCTCTGGTCAAGGCTGAATATCCCTGCAGACATTACCTGCTAACTCACAGGGCTTGAGGGCCTGAATAACAGATTTTAAATTGCATTATCAACTCCAGAAGGGACATCGTTTACTACGTTTATTCCACCC
>BLSH010312141.1:29881-41322 GCA_018402905.1 Glandirana rugosa
ACACACTTGAAATAATTGTGCAGAAGAGATGTGCAATGTTTGACGGTTTCATTTAAAGTGATACACACATTTTAAAAAGAAGTGTGAATAAAAGATGTGCAATGATTGACGGTTTGATTTAAAGTGATACACACATTTTGCAGAACAGTGATATGGGTACTCCGGGCTTATTTATACTTTTTGGACACAGTTTGAAGATGATTTTAGAACAGTTCTATGGCCTCTAATGTTAATTAATACTTTTCAGACCCATTTTGAAGATGATCTCCATTTTTGCATTTTTATGTTTTTATTTTTTTAAAATATTTAAAGTTATTTCCCTGTCCCCATTTCTTTGTAGGGCACTTGTCCCACCCTTACCCACATTTTCCTTCCTTTTGCAGACCTCTAGGACCTTCCTGGGCTTTTTTACAGCATTTTTAAGATTTTCTATTAAAATTACCAGAACACCGGACCCGAACCCGGACTTTTTTTGAAAAGTCCGGGTCCGGGTCCCGGACACCCCAAAGTTCGGTACGGACCCGAACTTTACAGTCCGGGTTCGCTCAACACTAATTAACAACAAAAAAGATGCACCTCTATCTCGGAAACGAGAAAGAGAGCATAAAAAAAACCCAAAACACCCACATGTATAGCTTACATCAAGTAAACTCAAATTTGCTCAAATGTACTGTACATCCTTAGTTAGCCACAAGGTGAGATGGTCTATTCAGACAAGTCATGCCGGTATATCTAAGCAGACAAAAAAGTTGTGTGATTTTGAGTGGGACTTTGGAGTTTGACTTTGATACAACTTTCACGTGACTTTACGCTCTCTGGCACTCAGGTCGCAAGGAAGTCGCATTAAAGCAATGCAGGAAACTTTTCAAAGTCCCTGCAACTTTAAGTTGCATAGATTGCAATGGGTGCCATTGAAACCAATGGGCTGCGACTTGTCATGTGACTTTATGTGTCCAAAGTTGCATGACAAGTCGCACTAGTGGGAACGGAGCCTAAGATGTCTAACTTTGTTACCAAATTGTTTTCATTTTCTGCAAAGGTCCAAACCACCAATCTTGTAAGTACCGCATCATTGTAATACTATCTGAAATCAGGCAAAGCTAAGTCACTACTCCGCTTAGGTTTAGATAAGATACTCCATAAGGCTTCATTGTAAAACATCCATATAAACGTGTTCACTATTTTTAAGGCAAACAAAAGAATTAAGGAGGGTCATTAGAGGGATCATTATAAAAAGAAACAATAACCAAGGGAGAATATTCATTTTAATAAATTAATCCGTGGATATCCTAGTGTTTCACATTCAACAAGGGAAGATAATTAGACTGAAATACATAAAAGACTATAATAAATCGGAGATGTGTTAAAAGAATTCCAAGATATTTCAAAGTATGCAGCAGCCACAAAAAAGGGTAATGAGGTTTAAATTATGTTATGTCTTGGGGACTTGGGTAAGGTTAAGAATTTCAGATTTTGATAAATACAGGTTAGATAACTTGCCAATCATGTTAAATTCCTTAAGCAAATTTGACAAGGACATGTGAGGCTATTGTGCTGTATATAAATAACACATCATCGGCATATGTGGCAAGTGTATGTGTATAATTCCTTTTTTTACCATCATGAATATTAGGATTATTTCAGATGGTGGCTGAAAATGGTTCAAAAGAAGTAATAAACAGCAAAGGAGATGGGACACCCGACTTGCAGTACTTTTTAAGAGACAAACCTGTGCATGCATTACACAGATGTATTACATTATTATTTTTTATTTATTTTTTTTGCTTAAAGGTGCACTTTAGTAGATTAATAATAGATCCAGAGATATAAATGACTGAAAGATCTCAGTTATTCCTGTACAATTTCAGTCTGATTCTACCCCTTCCATCTCCCAAAGCTCCTTATTTTTCAATGAAGCCACTCATAATACTAAAGAGCTACTAGGGAAGATCAGGACATGGGAGGGGGGAGGATCAAGCTTAATGTTAGCAACAAAACAGTATATGTGTATATAGCTTCAGCTGCCCATATCTGTGGATCTACTAATCTTCTTGATATGTGTTTTTTTGCTGAATGTATCTAATTTTTGATTTTTTTTAACATGTTCTATTTTTTTTTTTATATTATACATTTTATTAAATTTTTCAATATGGTTATCACTGTACCAATCATATATTTCATCCACCTAAAGAATATCTTTTACATTGCAAGTCAGAAAGCACATATCCAGTTATAGACAATAGACATAGGAAAAATATATACATATGCATAGATCAAATACTATCAAATCATAAATTCTTCTTTCCAAAATACCATTTGACATAATTACTACACACCTTGCTACATTCTAGGAGAAAATGGGGAAAAAAGGTAAAAGAAGAAGAAAAAAAGAGGGGTAAAGTGAATTCCACACTGGAAAGTACATCTTCATCACACTGCGCCATATCTCTATCCATTATATCTTATGCCAGGATCCCCAATCCCCAGCAAATCTTTAAATTTAGATGTTGTGCAAAGAAAACCCCCAAGGAGATCACACTTCTAAAACATTTGCATAGTTATCATATACAGTGGTGGTTATTACTTCCATTATTTCAGATACTGCATTTCACCCACTCAGTCCCACCAAATATAGCTGACCAGAATGGTGTAATATTTGGACATGTCCACCATAGATGAAGCAATGAGCCTGGATGGCTTTGAAATCTCCAACACACATTAGACACATGGGGGAAAAACTGTAAGTAATAGAATACATAATAACTTAAAGTGGAATTTGTCATTTTTCATCTTTCCATCTATTAAATACTTTGCCCTTGTTGTTTTAACCAGTTCCGGACTGGCTCACATATATATTTACTGCTGCAATGTGGCTGCATACCGTGAATCGACGTCTATAAGCGGCGCTCGCATCTGCAGCCAGGGGAGCGTGCGCGCCACCAGCGTGGCCACGACGGTCCAGTTCGCTAGAGGACCGTTCAATCCACAGGAATAGACCAATGGTTTTTGGTCTATACCTGTTGATCGGTCCTAGCGAATGGAATGCCTCCTCTGTTTGTAGAATGAAGTGATGTCATTCTCCCTCTCTCCTTCCTTTTCCTTTCGAGAGAGGAGAGAGGACAGCAGAATAGTGAGTTGCACCAACAGCACACTAACACCAGTACACAGACACACTTTCCACCCCCTGATCCCCCCCAGTTAACCCCTTCATTCCTGTCACCCCCTGTCACTGTGTCACTGAGTGCAGTGATCAGATCGTTCACTGATCGCTGTACTAGTGTCACTTGTGACACGAATCAGTGTTAGGGTAGGTAGTAGTAGGCCTAGGTAGGTATAAATACCCCCCTACCCCCCCAATAAAGTTTTTAACCCCTTGATTGCCCCCTGTTACCTGTGATCACCGTATAAGTGTCACTGGTGATGCTAGCTATAGAGTTCATTTTTTTCCCATCAGATATACATTTTTAGGTTTCAACTTCTGATTGCCCGGCGGTGACCTCAGTTACATTTTAGCATGCATTACGGTCAGCGTCCATCCCCCGGCAGGGTCAGATTAGTATAGGTACTCTGACACGTATACATACACTTAGATAGGTCAGTTAGTAGTATTTTATCTGAAAAGATCAATATCTGTGATCTGATCAGATCTAGATTGGCGTCCCCACTAGATTAGTGTTCTAAAAAACGCGGCGTTAGTGGGATCAACCCAGGTACCTGATTGCACCTGGGTTTAGGATCAATAGATCGATGACACTTACCAAACACAAAACACATATCTGCAGCATTCGCAGAGATCACGCCTGATCCCTGTGAAATCTGACAGTGATTTTGGCAGCGACTTGAAACAGGCTCTGACAACCAGTTGCGCTTTTTTGCCTGTGAGTCACACTAGTGTACCTATAAATTTAGAGCCCAATTTAGAGCCCAACATGTCCAATTCAAGGTACACTAGTGACGAGGCCTACACAATGCTGAATATGACAGACAAGAGCGATGGGGAAGCTCCACTGTCAGAATCAGGCTCAGCATACAAACCCGTAGACAGCAGCACCCTGTCAGATAGCTCTGATGATGGAGTGGTCCCAGCTAAGGTCAGTGACAGATCCCATTCTGCTGTCGCTGAGGTGCAAGAACCTCAGGGCTCTTGTATGGAACAGAGAGCCAGTACTAGTGCCGCTACTTCTTCTGGTGACCTGGCAAGCACCAGCAGCCTAGTACATTCTGGTCATAGACAAACCAGCACTGCAGTAACACTTGGTGACATGGCGAGTCCCATAAGAGCAGTTCAAGCTGGTGTGGCTAGCACAAGTAGTGTCCACAAAGACAAACACAGGCCTGCAGAGCCCATAGTGCCCTTCCTGCCACGCTTGCAAACCCTGATTGGCAACCCACCACTGATACTGATGCAGCCACCGTACTTCCCCCATTCACTGGCCAACCCGGAATTTAAGTGGAAACAGTTGACCTTAGAGCCATTGATTTTTATTCACTGTTTTTCACCGAAGATCTCTATAGATCTATAGTGGACCAAAGCAATTTATATGCTGGTCCACTGTTTTTTGGGAGCCTAGCCATGTACAGAACCCCAAAAACCAATCACAGTCTTCAGGCTTTCTAAGGGCATAAAATGGTGATTTTACTCCTCAGTACCTATCATGGTTTTGGAGGCCCTGAAATGTCAAGGTAGCACAAAAGCCCCCCAAATGACCCCATTTTGGAAAGTAGACACCCCAAGGTATTTGCTAAGAGGCATGGTGTGTATTTTGCAGCTCTCATTTGTTTTGGAAAATTAAGAAATAAACTGAAAATGTATTTTCTTTTTTCAAATTTCAAAACTTTGTGACAAAAAGCAAGACCTGCAAAATACTCAACGTGCCTCTCAGCGCATAGCTTGGAGTGTCTACTTTCCAAAATGGGGTCATTTGGGGGGGGTTGTGCTATCTGAGCATTCCATGGCCTCCAAAACCGTGATAGGGAGTGAGGAGTAAGATCACCATTTTATGCCCTTAGAAAGCATGAGGGCGGTGATTGGTTTTTGCTGTCCTGTACGCGGCTAGACCGCCAAAAAGTCTCACACGTGTGATATCCCCATTTTCAGAAGAAGCAGCAGAATGTATTTTGGGGTGTAATTTTACATATACCCATGGCATGTTCGAGCAACATATCATTTCATGACAACTTTGTGTAAAAAAAAAAAAAAGAAATTGTAATTTCCTGACAGACTTCATGGCAACCTACGTGTGGGTTTTACCCCACCCCCTCCTCTCCTATAGGACCCCATTACCATAAATTTTGTCTCATGGTCCATACCTGTGTTCCTTTTTTGTACTCCTCCTGGAACATTGCAGTTTGCGAAGATTACATGTGTCCCAGGCAGGAGGTCACCAGCTGAGAGTGGGGCAGACGTGATCGGAGTGTTGGTGTCCCCCTGCGCCCAGGGCCCAGCCACGGCGGGTGAGAGGCGGAAGGCCAGGAATACCCCCAGGAGGGGCTGCCTGTAGTTGCCCTGGGAGACGCCATCACCGGCAGGGTCTTGAAGAAAGAAGCCTGGCAAGTTATTGGTACTCTGTGGCAGCACTTTTTTACTTGATACATGTTATGTTTTGTGCCTATGCCCCCCTGATCCTTTTTGTCCCATTTACAGCCCCGGTGATGGTTCCATAGCAGCTGGAATGTATCTGTGCTCCAACTGCCACTCACCATGTTCTTCTGGCCACGGGTGCTACTACGCAGGTGTGGGGCTCGTTCCAAGACCTAGGCTTGGTTCACGCATGCATGGGGGAGCCAGCGGTCTGGCTGGTGCATGCGCAGTAGCGGAGTGATGACATGGCGGGAGCAGGGAATTCAAAGAGCTGTCAAACCCGTCAGTCTTTGGGAATGACTGGGGGCAGAGGTGGCGGCTTCCCCAGGCTTTGTTCCCCTGTGCTCCAGGTAAGCTTGGTGGGTACTGGAGAGGGGGGGTGGAGGAGGAGATGCAGGGTATTCAAAGCCTCTCTATCTCTTTTCTCTCTCTCCCTGACAGACAGCAGTAACTGCTTTTGCTATGGACCGTTCACCACCTCCCAGTGGCCAGCCCTTACCTGACAGGTGAGGTGCAGGGCTGAGCTGGGGGGGGGCACATAGCGTTGCTCTATAGTGACTTTTTTGTGTGTGTGTATCTTTCCTTCCCTTTGTGTTGTCTTTTAGCACTCCTAGGTCAGATCACCAGAGCGCTTCACGGGATGCCAGAGACCCTGCCAGGCCACAAACAGCACTCATCATCAAGATCCAGACATCACAGGTCCCGTTCACGGGGCCGAGGAGCTCCCACTCCTCCTCCAGACACCATTCCCACCACCACGGCAGCCACTCCAGACATGGACTATGCTGGAGATGTGGAGCTAAAGTACCTGAGGGAAAGTCACTTTGTGACTCATGTTATTCCTGGGCGGTGAATGAGAGGCAGGTGAAAGGGCCAGTCCTAGCCCTGGGATGGAGGCACTAGTGAGATGGGTAGTCCAGCAGTCTCTTTAGGAGTTCAGCCCATCTCGTGCCTGAGCCAGTCCTCCACTGTGGGTTCCCCAGAGGGTATCACCCAAGAAAAGCCGGGTCCATCCCAGTCGAGCTTTACCCCCCTGGACTTCTCAGACAGCGAGATGGAAGGGGAAGACTCAACAGGCTTTGATGTAGCCCAGATCCTGCCATTAATTAAGGCCATCAAAGAAGCCTTGAGATGAGAGGAGCCAGTTTCTTCCCCAGCAAAACAAAGGGAATTCTTTAAACACCTGAATAAAGAGCGGCCCAACTTCCCACTTCCCGCTACTTACGGAAAATAAATCCTCAAGGAAAAATGGGAAAAGGTGGACAAAAAGTCCTCTCTATCCAGCAAGGTCAATAGACTGTACCCCTTCAAGGAAGAGGAAGTCACAAACTTGGAGTCCGCTCCGTTGGTGGATGCGACAGTCATGAGGCTGGCAAAACACATCACCCTTCAGCTTGAAGATGCCGTATCTTTCAAGGACCCTCTTGATAGGAAGATTGACCGGGACCTTAAAAGAATATATGTGACGGCAGGCATGGCCTGCAAACCTGCACTTGCCCTAGCAGCCATGTCAAAGGCAATAGAGTTCTGGACCAAAGATGTTGATACGGTATTAAGGGCAGTCTCAGAAGATTTGACCAGAAGCTCTCCCCTATGGGAGATGAAGCTGGCATTGGCCTTCCTGGGGGAGGCCTCCCTGGATCCAATTCACCTGGTGGTTCGGGTAATGTTGTCCTCAGTAACGGCCAAAGGGCCTTTTGGCTGCACCCCTGGCTCGCAGACCCGTCCTCTAAACAGGCCTGGTGTAGGATCCCCTTTGAAGGGTCCTCTCTATTTGGGAATAAGCTGGACAAGGCCATTGCCAGGGCCACCGGGGGGAAGTCGGGGTTCCTCCCCCAGGACAGGCAACTGTTTGGACAGAAGGAGCCTCAATCAAGAAGGCAGGTCTTAGACCGGACAAGAGAGGCCCGCAGTTACAGGCCTGGATGAGACTTCAGGCGCAACTGGAGGAGAGCCCACCCAACGGGCCCCAAGAGCTCAACACCTGAAGGGCGTGAATCCACTAAAACCTTTTGAGATTGGGCCCGCCCAGTGGGAGAGGGTTTGCTTTGCTTCCGACAGGTTTGGGCGGCCTCGATCTCGGACGCTTGGGTCATCATGATAGTTTCCGTCTGGCACTCCTGGCCCTTCATAAGGCCTCCGGTGCTCAAGGTCATGCCCACTCTGATGCCACGTTCAGAGGAGAAGAAACTGATTCTCCTGAAGTATGTGGATTCTTTGGTGACCCAAGGAGCAGCGGTGCCAGTTCCGGAAGAAGAGAAGTTCCAAAGTCTATACTCCCCATGCATCATTACCTTGACGTTCTGCTCATTCTGGGTCAAGACAGGGAGCAATTGTTGTCCCAAGGGGACCAGGTAATGGCCACACTGCAGAAGTTCAGCTGGATGCTGAACCTAGAGAAAAGCCACTTGGAGCCAACGCAAAAACTGGTGTACCTGGGGGCACAGTTCAACACAGCAGAGAACACAATCTCTCTACCAGTGGAGAAAATCGCAGTAGTCCAGGACCTGCTGCGACTAGCCCTGTTGTTGTCACATCTGATGGCCTCCCAATGTCTCCAAATAATTGGCACCATGGTCTCTACAACACCAATGATCAGGTAGGCCTGGTGGAGGATGCGTCCGTTCCAATTAAGATTCTTGCAACAATGGCAGCGGGGCAGAGGAGACCATACTGTCCGCATAACAACAGCCATGAGGAACAGTCTGCCGTGGTGGCTACAGAGCAAGAACCTTCTCAGGTGTCATCCCATCTCCCCACCCTCGTGGGTAGTGGTCACAACAGATGCCAGCAACTCAGGGTGGGGAGCCCACTGTGGGACAGAAGTAGCCCAGGGAAGGTGGAGTCCACTTTCCCATATGCCGGTCTCCAATATTCTGGAATTATGGGCAGCCCAACAGACCCTCCAAGCCTTTCACCATCTGTTAGTGGGGAAAGCAGTGTTACAGAGAATGGACAATGCAACGGCAGTCTCCTACGTGATGAGACAGGGGGGACACGGAGTCTATCCCTGCTACGGGAAGTAGATCCAATCCTGTCATAGGCCCAGAGATTCCTGATGGGCATTTCGTCAGTTTACATCCCAGGGGTTCGGAATACCCAGGCGGATTTCTTCTCCAGGGTTTGGTTGAGCAACGGGGAGTGGTCGCTACACCCGGAGGTGTTTGCCTGGATCCAGTCTTTAGGAGTAAATCCCCAGGTCGACCTGTTTGCCTCCCCCCCAAATCACAAGCTCGGTAGTTCTACATGAGGGGCCAGTGTCCCCAAGCTTTCCATGTGGTCGCCTTGACAGACGGCTGGAGGTTCAACAGGGCTTATGCCTTCCCGCCAACTTCTATCATTCTCAGCTTCCTACAGAGGCTCTGTGCCAAGAAAGTCAAAGTCACGGCGGTATTGCCCTTCTGGCCCAACAGGCCCTGGTTCACTCTGCTGACTCAGCTCAGCTACAGGGCCCCGATGCCGCTTCCTCTCAGACCGGACGTTCTGTCTCAAGGGGCAGTCCTGCACCCGTGCCCAGAACGGCTGCACCTGATGGTCTGTTTTTTTAAAAGGAGAGGCTCAAGGCCTTCGGCTATGCTCCCTGAGTGATCTCTACCCTGATGAGCTCCAGAAGACCTAGTACTAATAGGGTATATGCAAGGATTTAGGCCAGGTTTTCAGACTTCTCATCCTCCAGAGGGAAATCGGTCAAAGATGCTGGCGTGCAGGAAATCTTGGCGTTCCTACAGACGGGCCCGAGCTACCCCTGTCAGTCAGCTCATTGAAAGTACAGATATTGGCCTTGTCAGCTTTTTCAAGAACGTCCTGGGCTACCAACCCTTTGGTCCGCCAATTCCTCAGGGGAGCAGCTAGGCGGAGACCACAAAGAAAATCAAGGTTTCCGAAATGGGATCTACCCTTAATCCTTGACCTTGTGGCTGATAAAGTACCCAGAGAAATCAACACAGCATTGCTGAAGGATCTGTCCATGAAAATGGCCTTTTTGGTAACAATAACCTCTGCCAAGAGAGTGTCAGAGATAGGGGCCTTAGGTCACAAGAAACCTTTTTTGACCTTCTTTCCGGACCAAGTAGTATTAATCCCGAAGCTCGGTGCCAGACCTAAAGTCACATCAGTATTCCACGAAAACCAGGAAATGACCCTGCCTACATTCAGGTCTCCAGACCTGCCTACATTCAGGTCTCCAGAATCCACAGATGCTCACCCCCTGGATGTGGGAGAAGCATTGAAAAGCTATCTACAGACTACGGCCGAGTTCAGACAGTCAGACAAACTATTTGTTCTGTTCTCAGGGAAAAACAAAGGGAAGGAGGCCTCTTCCAGAACAACTGCAGCCTGGATCGTCCAAGTCATTTAGAAGGCTTATAGGGCTAAGGGCTTGGCCCCCCCAGAGGCAGCGACAGCGCACTCCACCAGGGGCATCACTACGTCTTGGGCAGCAGCACGTCACGTAGCACCTGAAGTCATCTGCAGGGCAGCCTCATGGTCTTCACTGAATACTTTCATGACGCACTATTGTGTGGAGCCAGCGTCATTATCTTCCATTAGTTTTGGGTTAAATGTTTTGTCAGCTGACAATGTGAATTCAATTTTCTTTTGGTCAGCATTGCCACCCGTGTGATTCTTGGCTAGTCCCACACGTAGGCTTCCATGGAGTCTGTCAGGAAAGTGGAAAATTCCTATCGAATACTTACCATAATTTTCCTTTCCTGATAAACTCCATGGCATCTGAAGTCCCCACCCTCGAGTCTAGAGGAGGGGCTATATACAGAACACAGGTATGGACCATGAGACAAAATTTATAGTAATGGGGTCCCGAGGAGGGGGTGGGGTAAAACCCACACATAGGCTGCCATGAAGCCCATCAGGAAAGGAAAATTACGGTAAGTATTTGATAGGAATTTTCAGTTTTCCCTGAAACTTGGTAAAAGTCTCTCAGCAAATAGCTTTGGGTGTCTACTGTGCAAAATGGGGTCATTTGGGTTTTTTTTTTTTGCTATCTGGGCATTTCATGGCCTCCGCAACTGTCATATGTAGTGTGGGGTGAAGGCATACGTTTTTGCCCATAGAAATCCTGAAGGCGGTGATTAGTTTTTGGGGTCCCGTATGCGGATAGGCTCCCAAAAAGTATCACACATGTGATATCCTCGTACTCAGGAGAAGCAGCAGAATGTATTTTGGGGTGTAATTCCACATATACCCATGGCATGTTTGAGCAACATATAATTTCACTGACAAGTTTGTTTGTTTTTGTTTTTTTTGTCATTTTTCAATCACGTGTGAAAAAAAAATATTCAATGGGCTCAACATGCCTCTCGGCTAATTCCTTGGGGTGTCTACTTTCCAAAATGGGGTCATTTGCAGGGGTTTGTACTGCCCTTCCATTATAGTACCTCAGGAAATAAGATAGGCATTCATAAAATAAAAGCTGCTTAACCACTTAAGGACCGGAAGGATTTCCAGCTTTAGGACCGGAGCCCTTTTTGCGATTCGGCGCTGCGTCGCTTTAACTGACAATTGCGCGGTCGTGCGACGTTGGCTAAAAAAAATAGCGTTTATACTCCTTCTTATATTTAGCCGGTTTTTGCCACTTTTTTTTACAAAAAAATATAAAAAAAAAACCTAAACATAAAATCGTTTTTCATTCTTTAAACCCAAAAAAACGTTTTAACAGCGAGAAGAAAACAATTATCGCCACTAGTCTTTACTGCGTCTCCACTAGTTTATGGTGGTTTTCTTTCGAGACAAACACCCTTTTTTTCCTGCGGTTAAAGCAAACCCATGTTGCAGCGTGCTGGCGCGTTAACAGTCAATTTCGCTGCGTCGCGGCTTAGCGTTTTTCCCGAGGCCAGGATTTCGA
>BLSH010312141.1:41559-53018 GCA_018402905.1 Glandirana rugosa
AAACGGTTTTACGTAAGTCGGTGTACAGAGCCCAATTTTTTTTCAGTTTATCACATATAAATAACCCAACGCGTTTTAAATATCGCAGACGTTTGATCCCATGTAAAAGACCTTAAATTGGTGAACGGCTGGCGGCTAGCCTCTAACTGCCGCCGTTTCACCGAGACATTGCGTTTTGCGGCAGTATGCTGCCGCCGACACAATGTCTCTATGACACTCGCGCGCGCGCGGCGGCCTCCGCGCGCGCGCGCGAGTGACACAAGCCCCCCCCGGTCCCTCGCCCACGCCGCCGAAGCTAACGCGCGCTCACAGTATCTCTGTAACACAGCCGCCGTCGTATGACGGCGTTTTGCGTTACAGAGCCACTTTGCCGCCGTCAATCTCCGATCGGCGGTCGGCAAGTGGTTAAATTCCAGAAAATGTACCCTAGTTTGCAGACGCTATAAATTTTGCGCAACCCAATAAATATACACTATTTGACTTTTTTTTAACCCGAGACATGTGGCTGAATGCATTTTGGCAAACATTTATGACAAGGGGACTTTAAAAAGGCATGCTGAGTAAAAAATGATTTTTGATAATACACTTTATTTGTTACATGGTGGCATCCATGTGCCCAAAACATTAGACATTTAAAATCACTTTAAAATGTATATGTCATCCTAATCATATGATTGGAAAAAACCCCATTTGACACATGAAAAAATCCCCAGGGGTACTGATCACATTGCATTTGACCCCCTAGGGTCCTAATCCATCTCTCTAGTGACCAGTACCCCTGGGGGTACTGCAATATTGCAGCGGACATGTCGGACCATTTTGACACTTTTTTGGGACCATTGCCATTTATACAGCGATCAGTGCTATAAAAATGCACTGATTACTGTGTAAATGTCACTGGCAGTGAAGGGGTTAACCTGCAGGGGGCGCTCTAAGGGTTAATTGTGTTCCCTGGGCGTGTTCTAACTGTATGGGGCTGCCCTGGCTGGGGAAAGGGGATGATCATGGCTTCCATATAGAAGAAGCCTATGATCAGCGCCCTTCCCCCTCTATGAGAACGGAGGTCCGTGTTTATATATACGGACCTCCGTTCTCTCACTGCGGGGGGGCCATCGCGGGTAGCTGGCGGCGATCGAGCCTGCCCTACCCACTCCCTGGCCCCCCCTGGACACAGCTCGTGCACTCACAGCACTAGTTATCGCAGCCGCCGTCGTATGGTGGCGGTTTGCGATAACAAGCCACTCTGTCTCCGTCAGACTGCGGTCGGCGGTCAGCAAGTGGTTAAAGTCCATTTTTTCAAATATGTTTCTCTGTATATACATCTAGGTCAGGATGTGGCATGCTTGTATGTTTTTGACCACCACGGTTCCACTGTGTGGTGGGTTTACTGCCTCAAATTCTATATATATTGCAACACAAATTATCTGTCAACAATTTATGACTAAAATTTAGTTTATTGCATCTGTCTAATAACAAAAAAGTAGAAAATAATCATTTTTTTTCAAAATGTTCATTCTTTTTTCACTTATATTGCAAAAAATAAAAAGCACAGAGGTGAACAAATACCACCAAAAGAAAGCTCTATTTGTGGGAAAAAAGGACACAAATTTTGTTTGGGTACAGCATTGCATGACCTCGCAATTACCAGTTAAAGCAGCGTAGTGCCAAATTGAAAAAAGTGCTCTGGTCCTAACGTGGGAAATCCTTCCAGTCCTTAAGTGGTTAACTTTGGATAGTAAAACTTTTTTTTTCTACCAGTAAATACCTTATACAGCCCACTTCCTGTTTCTTGGCTGGAAAAATGCCTTGGCGTTTGACATCATGCGTAGCTCTCTCTCTCACTCTCCTGAGAGTTTACCAGAAAGGGAGGAGGGATGAGTCATAAGAGGGCCAATGAGAGCTGCAGAGCTGGAAGTATGCCTCTGTGTGTCTGTGTAAATCCAGGATGTGAACAGGCAGCAGCTACAGCTGCCCACTGTTAAAATGATTTCAGCCAGACTCAGTGGAGGGAGATTTCAGAGCATATTTGGCAAGTACAGAATCAAAGTATATATGAAATAATATGCAAAGTGGTTAGAGGGAAGCTTCAGAATGGCAAAGATGTTTTTATCACAAATTATGTGAGCAGACTGCAGTTCATCTTTAAAATTCCTCTGTTGTATCCTGCTGGCAACAGACATTTATTGAGTTAGCATAAAGGCCTTAGTAGTATCTTTTAGGGATATCATACACTGTAGCTCATTTTCCCATTTAGCAATATAAAATGGGAGGTTTGGAGTTAATTGAGTCAACAATAAAGCTTATATTGTTGAAATAGAATGTTTCAGAGCTTGAGTTCCTCTACATTGTTTTTCAAATGAAGTAAGAGGTCTATGTATCTTTGAGATAGCTAAATGAGAATCTTTAAGCTGAAAATAACAAAACTACAGAGGATTAACACAATATATGTGTCCTCAAATGAACCCCCTTGGACTTTATAGGCAGAATAGTAGTACAAAGAGAGGTAGATAAAAATGATATCTTTATTATATAAATGTTAAAAATAGACAGATAGAAGTTATATATGTTCAAAAATAGAAAATGTATATTACAATACAATCCGTTGCACAGATCACAATATACAGTAGCTGCAATACCCATATAAATTAATTGCATAAATTTGTAGCCACATTAAAGTGGTACTAAAGAGGCAAGACATGTAGTGGTCCCAACATGTTTCGGAGTCATATCCTTCATCAGGGGACAATATATTTAGGTTATGGGTAAGATATTTCCGTCTCAAAGTAGAATATACAGTATTAACATATAGTACACAATGCAATATATCATATAAGGAATAACATCTCAGCAGGGATATATGTTGCACTCACATGTGTTCTGAAGCAATGCAGATGTAAAAGGGTCCAACCTCCAACACATAGGATGTGTGTCAGGTTCAAAATGGACAAGGGGGGGGCACACTGGCCACAAGGATTGCCTGGTGTCTCTGCCGACGGACAGTCGTAGTGGGAGAGACTACGGCTAAAAAATATAATAAATGTTGCATTAATAGAATATACAAGGGCATGTTTATCAATAAATTTGAAGTAGGGGTAAAGAGGTAGCTAAGAGATCAGCACAGGTAGGGGGACTGAAACAGTATCACCCTGATAGAGAGGTAACTAGTATCAAAAGTAAATGTATAGGCTGAAAGACAGATGTGCAAAGTGAGCCTGTAAAGCCACACTTGTGAGTTTGAAGTAAGGGTAAATAGGTAGCTAGGAGATCAGCACAATAAAGTGCTGGAGCAATATCGCCCTGAAAGAGAGGTAGCTGCTATCAAAAGTATGTGCGTAGGCTTAACCAGTTCCACAATGCCTACCGTCTATTTACGGCGGCAGTGTGGACGCTGGGCGAAAATCGGCGTAAAAAGGCGGCGATCCGCGAATGGCCTCTAGGGGGCGCGCGTGGCTCGGGCGGACCCGATGTCGGCCGGCGAGCCGCGATGAGCAGCCACAGGCAAAGAACGGGGAACCGCCGATGTAAACACGGCGGTTCCCCGCTCTGTTAGTGGGGGCATGGGAGATCTACTGATCCCTGTCACTGGGATCAGTTAGATCTCTCATGCCCATGGTAGCCCAGTGCTCCCACAGTTAGAACACACCCAGGGAACACAGTTAACCCCTATATCTCCCCCTGCAGGTTAACCCCTTCACTGCCAATGACATTTATACAGTAATCAGTGGACATTTAAAATTCTGATCGCTGTATAAATGTCATTGGTCCCAAAAAAGTATCAAAAATGTCCGACATGTCTGCTGCAATATCGCAGTACCACTAAAAATCGCAGATCGCTGGCATTACTAGTAAAAAATAAAAAAAAAATAAAAACCCCAGAAATGAATTCTCACCATCCGTAAACGCGGCCACTTTTGCGCAAACCAATCAATAAACGCTGATTGCGATTTTTTTTATCACAAATATGAGGGAGAATATAAATCGGCCAAAACCGGTGAAAAAAAATGTTTTTTTATATTTTTTTTGGATTTGTATTTTAGCAAAAAGTAAGAAATTTGGGTTTTTTTGCAAAATGGTCGCTCTTCTTTTGTTTATAGCGGTGATCATAAATGATGCAGATGGGATCAAATACCACCCAAAGAAAGCTCTATTTGTGGGAAAAATAGGATGCAAATTTTGTTTGGGTACAATGCGCACGACAGCGCAATTGTCAGTTAAAGCGACGCAGTGCTGTAGCCATACCTGTAGAGCCCATATAAGCATACGTCTCATAGTGTGAGGTGAGTTGGATAAAGCACATTCACTTCACCTGACATATATCCCAAAAGGAAACCAATTCTGACTTAGGGGTGGAGTACTGGCCACCTGGTCCTGTTTAGCCTAGTTGCACAGGTAGGGGGACTGAAACAGTATCACCCTAATAGAAAGGTAACTACTATCAAAAGTAAATGTATAGGCTGAAAGACAGATGGGCAAAGTGAGCCGGTAAAGCCATACTTGTGAGTTTGATGTAGGGGTAAATAGGAAGCTAGGAGATCAGCACAATACAGTGCCGGAGCAATATCGCCCTGAGAGAAAAGTAGATGCTATCAAAAATATGTGCATAAGCTTAAAAACAGATAGACTGAATGAGCCTGTAAAGCCATACCTGTAGAGCCCATGTAAGCGTGCGTCTCACGGTGGGAGGTGAGTTGGATAAAGCACATTTACTTCACCTGAAATATATCCTAAAAGGGAGCCAATCCTGACTTAGGGGCGGGGTGCAGGCCACCTGGTCCTGTTTAGGCTAGTTACCACAGTGACAAGGTGCCAGAAAGTTCCTCCAGGATGTTGGAGCACGGCGGCACCCTACCTAGACAGAAAGCTTGCTGCTGCGCAGATGGGGCAAATCATGCAGCCAAGGAGATGGCCGTGCATAGCACCTGCTGGAGGCCACCCGCCAGGTGGCGCATGCGCGGTTCATAATAAAAACAGAGACGATACCTAGGTAAGGATGCATTTTGGGAGAGGGAAGAGGTGGCATAGGATCTAAAAACTTGTCCTATGAGAGCAATTGAAGCAGAAATACATGTGAGGCAACATTGGTACAGAGCAGTCCCGAGAAAGAAAAATAAAAAATATAGAATAAAAATAAAAATAAAAAAAATGATAATAATAAAATAAAAAATAATAAATAAAAAAGTAAATAATAACAGAACATGGCATAGATCAACTCTAATACTACTATTAGAAAGGTTATATGTGTAGAGATTGACAAAGAAAAAGGAGAGTGGGAAAATGGTGTGTGTGCCAGGGTGGGAAACAGTTAAAGCTATACTGGTACAGTTGGTGTATAGCGCACCAGTTAACTCATTACACACACTACAAATTAAGCTTGCATCCTCCCGATAGCCACGTTGTGGTGATGGATAAAATCAAATACGTCAACATGTGTATGAAGATACTCAACAATCCACAATGGTATCGACCAATCTCTGTCACCACATTGGAAAAATTCAAACAGCAATTCTACACTATGGTTGACGAAGCCTACTACAACGTTATCACCAAACAGGTCTGGGAATACATTCGAACCACTCACCCTGGGGAGGCCACGTTTTATGCGCTGCCCAAACTACACAAAAATGGTACTGACCCCCCGGGAAGACCAATTGTGTCAGGGTGTGGGAATCTGACCGAAAATTTGAGCAGACTAGTAGACAATCATCTTAAACCCTTTGTGACGCGGTTGCCCTCCTATGTCCGGGATACAATACATTTTCTTCAGCTAATTGAAAATATGCAAATTGATCCAGACACATATTTAGTGGCCATTGATGTTGAAGCATTATATAATGCGATCCCTCATGCAAATGGTCTGGCAGCCATACGACATATACTTTTTCACTCTTCTTCCACAACTAGATGAGTTTATTCTACAAGCGCTACAGTTCATTTTGAACCACAATGTATTTTCTTTTAATGGCTCCCACTTCCTCCAGGTGCAGGGGGTTGCGATGGGGACATGCTGTGCCCCATCGTATGCCAACCTGTACCAGGGGGAGTGGGAATGTAGCCTATGGTACAACTCCAATACATCGATGTATGCGGGCCACGTACGGGCATGGCACCGCTACATCAAGACATTTTTGTCCTGTGGAGTGGTCCTTCTGATCTTCTTGAATCATTCGTAGCCTCCATGAATTCTAATGACTCCAATTTACATTTCACCATGACCTACAGCTTACACGAACTTGCTTTCCTCAATGTCAAAATTCACAAATTACATAGTGGACGCCTCTCCAGTGAGCTTTTTCACAAGCCCACAGCAGGAAATGCCCTACTACATGCCACCAGTTTTCACCCCAAATCACTGGTGGAATCTATCCCCTTCGGACAGTATTTACTACTATCTACTTTTCAAAGAGAAGCCAATATCTTACAAACGAGACTACTTGAACGAGGATACTCTAGAGCCTCTCTTTTTAAAGGGCCTATAAAAAAGTATCACTCATACCTCAAAATCAATTACTACATGAACAAAAGGAACAAGTCACAGACTCAACTACTCGTATTGTCATGGTTTCATTATGGACCGCAAACGTGCCATCCGGCGGGTGGGCTCCAGCAGATAGCGCTATACGCGGCCGTCTCCTTGGCTGCATGATTTGCCCCACCTGTGCAGGAGAAAGCTTTCTGTCTCGGTGGACATCGTCCGCCGAGACACACCCACCGCCGGGGTGCCAACGCGTGGCTTCATCCCGCCCCTGCGGGCGAGGCGACGCCGCGCGCCGACATCCCGGAGGAACTTCTTGGCACCTTGTCACTGTGGCAACTAGCCTAAACAGGACCAGGTGGCCGGCACCCCACCCCTAAGTCAGGATTGGCTCCCTTTTAGGATATATATGCAGGTGAATTAAATGTGCTTTATCCAACTCACTTCACAACGTGAGACGCACGCTTACATGGGCTCTATAGGTATGGCTTTACAGGCTTATTCAGTCTGTCTGTTTTTAAGCTTATGCACATACTTTTGATAGCAGCTACTTTTCTCTCAGGGCGATATCGCTCCAGCACTTTATTGTGCTGATCTCCTAGCTACCTATTTACCCCTACATGAAATGGCTTTACAGGCTCACTTTGCCCATCTGTCTTTCAGCCTATACATTTACTTTTGATAGTAGTTACGTCTCTATTAGGGTGATACTGTTTCAGTCCCCCTACCTGTGCAACTAGCCTAAACAGGACCAGGTGGCCGGTACTCCACCCCTAAGTCAGGATTGGCTTCCTTTTGGGATATATGTCAGGTGAAGTGAATGTGCTTTATCCAACTCACCTCACATTATAAGACGTACTCTTATATGGGCTCTACAGGTATGGCTTTACAGGCTCATTTAGTCTGCCTGTTTTTTAAGCTTATGCACATACTTCTGATAGCAGCTACCTCTCTTTCAGGGCGATATTGCTCCAGCACTTTGTTGTGCTGATCTCCTAGCTACCTATTTACCCTTACTTCAGACTCACAAGTATGGCTTTACAAGCTCACTTTGCCCATCTGTCTTTCAGCCTATACATTTACTTTTGATAGTAGTTACCTCTCAATCAGGGTGATACTGTTTCAGTCCCCCTACCTGTGCTGATCTCTTAGCTACCTCTTTACCCCTACTTCAAATTTATAGATATACATGCCCTTGTATATTCTGTTGATGCAACATTTATTATATTTTTAGCCATAGTCTCTCCCACTATGACTGTCCGCCGGCAGAGCCAACAGGTGCTCCTTGTGGCCAGTTACGCCCCCCCTCCTGTCCGTTTTGAACCTGACACGCACCCTATGTGTTGGAGGTTGGCTGAACTATCACTCATGGTGTGATTTTTCCACCGTGAGGTTGGACCCTTTTACATCTGCATTGCTTCAGAACACATGTGAGTGCAACATATATCCCTGTTGAGATGTTATTCCTTATATGATATATTCCATTGTGTACTATATTTTAATACTGTATATTCTACTTTTAGATGGAAATATCTTACCCATACTCTAAATATATTGTCCCCTGATGAAGGATATGACTCCGAAACATGTCGGGACCACTACATGTCTTGCCTCTTTAGTACCACTTTAATGTGGCTACAAATGTATGCAATTCATTTATAGGGTATTGCAGCTACTGTATATTGTGATCTGTGCAACGGATTGTATTGTAATATACATGTTCTATTTTGAACATATATAACTTCTATCTGTCTCTTTTTAACATTTATATAATAAAGATATCATTTTTATCTTCCTCTCTTAGTACTACTATTCTGCCTATAAAGTCAAAGGGGGTTAATTTGAGGACACATATATTGTGTTAATCCTCTGTAGTTTTGCAGTTTACATGGACGTTGGCAGCATATTCCTCCCTTATCTGGATCCCGCACAAAACTATTTCTAAGCTGAAAATAAGATAGCAATTGGGGAAATGGTAGCAGAGGACTTCCTAAGCAAGCCAGATGTGATTATATGGTAATCCCATGTTTTTAAAAAAGTGGTATGAAAAATGGTAAAGAGGTCTTTGGTGGTCGTGCTGAGGGGGGTATCCATGGCAGGGATGTAGGTGGAATTGTTGCTAAAGAGGATTCAATATGAACCAATTGTTTATTGGTTGAATGTAATATAGTATCCAGGAATCTGGATATCTTAAACACATTTTAGACCCAACCTATGTATATCTTAGGAGAGAATATCATATAGTATGAAAAACGTATTTGAGAGGGGTATGAGTAATGTTTGAAAGACATAAAAAATATGGGAGAATATCCATTTTAACACCTTTTGCCTGGCCTATAGCAGATCGACAGCTGGGTGGGACTTTCCTCTTTCGGAGTCGACATCATATGATTTCCTCTCTGAGGCTGCACAGCAGAGCAGTTTGTCACTGCCTGTGTCCACGGGACACTGATACCTACACCAGTCCCTTGCCAGTGTCATGTGACAAATCACAGCAGATCACATGACAATTGTAAAAAATAGGGATGGCTTCCTTTCATGCCATCCATTGTATACAATTGTTTGCTAGCTGTGATTGGTCACAGTGATCACATGGTACAGACAGGGTCAATCACAGTCCATCTATATCATGTGATTAGCTTTGGCCAATCACAGCTAATCACAAAAGACACTGAAGGGATCAGTTTCATTCAGTAAAAATGGTTACTTATACCAATGAAATTCATTGGTATTAGCAATCATAAAGTGTATAAAATATCCTGATCACCTCCCCAGAGTAGTACAGTGTTACTATGGCAACACTGTATTGCCCTGGTCACAGTGTGTTAAAAAAATTAAAAAAATGTACTAAAAAAGAAAAAAATTGAAAATAAATGATCAAAATGTTTGTTTTACATACTGTCACCAGTCAGTGTCCCTGATCACCACCACAGCAGTTATATGTGTTTTTTTTAAATCTCTTCGTTTTCCCAAAAAAAATAACAAAAAATTACAACTTCAAAAAACTTTCCAAGCCTCTTACTAAATACCTTGGAATGTCTACTTTCCAAAAAGGGGTAATTTGGGGTATATTTGTACCGTCCTGGTGTTTTTAGGCCTGAAGAAATAAGATAGGTCATCAGTACATCAGGACTGATCAATTTCCAGATATATATGTATACCGTAGTTTGTGGACTTTATAACTTTCCTACAGACTAAATAATATACACTGATTTGGATTATGTTCCCCAAGGAAATGTAGCAGAATCCATTTTGACCTAAATTTATGAAGAAAGGTTATTTGCAATATTTTATAACAAAAACTAAGAAAAATGTGTTTTCTTTTTTTCAAATTTTTCAGTCTTTTCTTGTTTATTTACCAAAAAATAAAAATCCCATTGGTGATTAAATACCAGTGGGGATGGGGGTCAGCCTGTCAGTGCTCAGACCATGAGTTATTTTGAGGGGACAGCAAATTTACAAATTTACACTGTTATCCAAGCTGTACACTCACTTTACATTGTAGCAAAGTGTCATTTCTTCAGTGTTGTCACATGAAAAGATAGAATAAAATATTTACAAAAATGTGCGGGTGTACTCACTTTTGTGAGATACTGTATATATTTTTTTGTAATTAGTGATGGTATAGAAACAGCAGTTAGTAAGAACAACAACAAGATAATAACTGATGGACCCAAAAAGAATATTTATTTTAGTGTTTACTCTACATTAACATTGGAGAAAATACCAGCCAAGTTAAAAGTAGGCTTTTGGTAAGTAGAAGGTAGAATGATGTGAAAGAGGAAGAGATGGTGGTGCCTATTTCTTATGGATGGTATATTTTTTCCAAGGAAAAACGAATTGTATTTTACAGATAAAGGGGAAAAAGGGAAATACTTAATGGGACCATTAAGGTGCTGTTGGCTTCCTTTCAGGAAAAATACACAAACAAGAATTATACAATCATACATTTTATTCAAAAAACATGATAAAAACAGCAGAGACTACATCTCATAAAAATGCTAAATATGTTTGAGCATGAGTAATCAATATAGCAACCCCATGCACCTTCCCTTAATAACATAATCCACAGAGGATATATGTGTAAATTACAAAATTATGTATTCTCATTTCAAATCAGGTACAGCAAAACACGCTAAGGGAGGTGCAAGCCCTTTCCTGCTACACTAGTGAGTAAGATCCCTGATGTTGGCTAGGGGGTCGTGCTTTAGACTTCAAACATATTTCAAAGGCAATAGAGATGCTCTCCAGCAACAGAGCACATAAACTCCATACCTGCTATTTAGAAGTAGCATTACCGTTTACTCTAAGAACAACGCTTCACAGTTACAGACTAAAGCCTCATACACACGGTTCGACGATCCCATACAACAGGTAGTACTCACGGCCGTTGTATGCGAAATCGATCGTTCGTATGCGCGATTTCAACAGTCGAACATACAAAGGTCGTACAAGGGAGTTGTATGAGTAGACTAGAAAACTTGGTCGTACCAACAAGCTCTCATACAACCGTTGTATCGTGTGTACAGAGCAGTTGGTACAACAAGTTGTATTGTGCAAAACACGCATGCTCCTAAGTCAGGAATGTCTGGATGCTAATTACATGCACCTGAACGTTCTCTCCGCGGCCGTACGATCGTGTAGTGCAGTCAGTATGCTACATACAACAGCCAACGTACGATTCGACACAGTCGTACGTGCGATCGTCGAACCGTGTGTATGGGGCTTAAGAGGCTACAGCAGACTGGTACAACAAGCTACCTGCTTTTATGCCTCTGCTTACTCTGCCTTTTTCCTGGGTAAGAAGTTGTGACTTGTGCTTTTCTCCACTTTTCTCCAATGTTTCCTGAACTTCATCCTGAGAAACAGGTCTTACATATTACTCCTTCTCATAGAGCTAACAGCAGAGCAAAGCAGAATGGCAACAACCATGCTGGTTCAAAAGATCAGATGAGTATGTTGAGGGAACATGCTGGAAACATACAAG
>BLSH010312141.1:58915-75010 GCA_018402905.1 Glandirana rugosa
ACCAACACGTCACGGTTTGTTCATTCCCAACCAAACCATAATTGCCTTACTCTAAGTAAGGCAAATAGGGAATACCAAACGCATTCTTTAGTAACTTAACCCATAAACAGAGAAGCTTTCTCTGGGCCAATAAAAAACCCAGAATTAGCTTGAACCTTCTCCATTTGGACAAAATTAAAGGTGGACTTGGAGTTCCCAACTATAAAAAATACTATTATGCTTCTCACTTAACAAGAATTATTGACTGGCATTGTCACCATGGGAACAAAGACTGGGTGAAAATTGAGAAAGGTGGAACCCACATACCAATTCACTTCCTACCCTGGTCTAATCCTAAAAACCACCCTAAATATATCACAGAACACCCCCTGATATCCACTACTTTAAATATATTTTATAAGGCTACGCACCACCATAACTTCTCTTCAACACCCAGCCCGCTTTCCCTAATTCTCCAAAACCCAGACTTCTCCCCAGGGATAAACGGAATGAATCTCATTCCGTTAATACCAAACCAACCCTTACTTGTTTGGCACTGCACAACCAAAGGCAAGGTCATAACTCTGACCGAGATGAACAAACTGTTCAACCAGAGCCATTTGTCTCTCTGGAATTACCGACAGATACATAATTTCATCCAGAACAATAAAAAACAAATTCTCTGTTCAGACCTCTTACGACCTTCGAAAAGATCTGTTTAGAAAAAAAAATCACAACTAATTGCACATCAATGGCATACAAATGGTTATCTCAGCCAGCGTCCGAAAGAACAGATGCTTGTAGACTAAGATGGGAAAAAGATCTCAAAATCACCATTACCGATAAACAATGGGAGAAAGCTGCGGTCTTTACCCATAAATGCTCAATAAGCACAAAACTACAAGAAAACGCTTATAAGATTCGTACCCAATGGTACATTACCCCAATTAAACTTAAATCCTGGAATAGCCGCCTTTCGGACGCATGCTGGAGATGTGGTAAAGAAAAGGGCACTTTCATGCATATTTGGTGGGAGTGTGCCCCAATACAAATGTTCTGGATGCGAATTATATACTGGATAAAACACATCACTAATACCAACCTTACCTTGGATGCTGCTTGCTGCCTATTACACATAACTAATACCTCCTTTAAAACATACAAAAAATGCCTTTCCAGACACCTCCTCAACGCAGCCAAAAGTCTCATCCCCTTATATTGGAAATCTACAAATGTCCCATCGGTCAAAGAATGGATAGATAAAGTGAACCATATCAAACATATGGAAGAGACAGTCGCAATCAAAAGAGACATGACTGAACAATTCCACACACTTTGGAGTCATTGGAACACCTTTACACAATCAGAATCATACATAAACTTATTTAAATGAGCATTTGTATATTCTGTATACTCAGTCACACAACCAGTACGCCTGACAGCCTGGATCTCCCCCCCCTCCCCTCTTCTTCTCTCTAACATTTTCTTTTCCCCCCTCTTTTCTCTTTTTCTTTTCTCTCTATTTTGAATGTTTTTGCTTAAATACTAGAACCATAATATGTAATGCTCTAATAACTGCCGCATACGTATGCCTAGCAGTGATGTTGCACCTCTTTATATATTGTATTCACGGCTGCCCTGATGGCAGCACCATAGAGTATTATTGTTAAAGTATTGCTTTCAGCTTTATTTTGTTACAAGATATGTCCCAGATAAGTTGTAACAATCTTCTGTCTTGATTTTTGAAATAATAAACTTATTGTGAAAAAAAAAAAAAGGCCATCTCTATATTCCTTAAAAACGTAGAATAGGATCAATGTAAACCCTACGCGTTTCATGGGGTAACACCCACTCGTCAGGGGTAGATGCAAAAAATCTCTGAAATATACAATTTGAAATAGCCGATGAAAAGATTATTTCTATATCAAAAAATGTTTCTAAAAAAGAAGAGTAGGAAATTGACCTACCCAGATCTCACATGGTTTAATGCAAAGCAAAGGGTGCAGGGCCGTGCACAAAGTCCAAAACCATGTGCAAACAATGCATGTGCAACAAGATAACAAATATTGTACTGTGTCTTTGAAGCATGATCACATTATTGCAATTTCTGTAATATTCACAGTCCTAAGAAATATTCACTTCTTGTGATCCTAAGATATAAATAACTCATGATTAAAAATAAAGAAGGATGTCCAATACATGCAACAGACAAAATTGTGAAAAATGTTCATAAATATTATACAGACCTGTATAATCTAGCAAAACCACATAAGCCAACCGACCTACATGGAACATGCCCACAAATAATACAAAGTTATCTAATATGCAGGGTTTACCCAGATTAAAAGATGAGGAAGCCCAAAATTTTAAAAAAACAATTACTGAACCCGAATTAGTCTCAGCAATTAAAATGCTCAAACTGGGCAAAAGTCCAGGACCAGGTGGCTTCACTGCCCATTACTACAAGACATATGCCAATCTTTTCACTCCACACTTGTTAAAAACACTTAATCATTTGAGAGAACCCTGGGAGATACCAGAAGACTTTCTACTGGCACTCGTAACTCTAATACCGAAACCTAATAAAGATTCCTCAGAATGCGCCAATTATAGGCCTATTTCCCTACTTAACCTAGATTTAAACTTCTTTGCAAAGATTCTAGAAAATAGACTATGCCCTCATTTACACAACATTATTGGCCCTGAACAAGTAGGCTTTATGCCTGGCAGGGAAGCTAGGGACAACGTTACTAAGGCTTTAGACCTAATTCATAGGGCGCAATTGGACGACATGGAGGGCATGATCCTATCTATGGACGCCGAAAGGCCTTTGATCGGGTCTCATGGGATTTTCTCCTTGCAACCTGTTCACTGTATAGGCCTCAAAACTCATATGTAAATGTGGATCTCTACTCTCTACAAAAACCCAAGAGCTAAATTGAAAATCAATGGCACTCTATCTGACCTCGTGAACATATATAATGACACCTGACAGGGATGCCTCCTTTCACCCCTGTTATTCATCCTTACCCTGGAACCACTAATTAGACTAATTAATATCTCCCCATCTATAAACGGATTCACAATTGGCGATCACGTATATAAAATGGCGGCTTATGCAGATGATTTGCTTTTTTTTTATTACACAACCTCATATTTCCATGCAAAACCTTTGTAATAAATTCACACACTATGGATATGTATCCAATTTCAGTGTTAATTATAAAAAGTCAGAAGCCCTAAATATCTCTCTAAACCACATACTTTGACCTAAACAAAGACAAATTGCACTTTAAATGGGAAGAAAAGGGGCTTAAATATCTGGGAGTGATCTTAACTAGAGTGGAGCGACCACCTGGATGTTCGGGTTCGATGGGTTCGGCCGAATTTCGGGGAAAAAGTCTGGGTTCGGTACCGAACTTGACCCGAACTTTACCCCGAACCCCATTAAAGTCAATGGGGACCCAAACTTTTCAGCACAAAAATGACTGTAAAAAAGTCCTGGTAAGTGCTAGAGGGCTGCAAAAGGAAGTAAAATGATTTTACAACAATAATCTGTCCCTTACAGCAACAGCAGGAACCTGACCCTATAGGAGTAGGCAATGATTTTAGAACAATAATCTGTCCCTTACAGCAAAAGCAGGAACCTGACCCTATAGAACTAGAAGATGATTTTAGAACAATAATCTGTCCCTCTAAGCAGTAGACTCTATCTAGTCCAGTCAGATCATTCTGTAATGCAGGATGAGATCTGCAATCTGTCCCTAAAAGCAGTAGTAGTAGTAATCTCTACCTAGTCCACAATCAGATCATTCTGTAATGCAGGATGAGATGTTATTATATCTGCAATCTGTCCCTCACAGCGCTGGCAGCATCCTCTCCCTACACTACCCAGAGAGCATGTGACATGCAGCACTAAGTGACTCCAGCTTATAAAGAGGCTGGGTCACATGATGCACTGGCCAATCACAGCCATGCCATTAGTAGGCATGGCTGTGATGGCTTCTAAGGGCAAACCAGTGAAACGCTTGTTGATTGGCTGCCCTGCAGCTATTCAACATGCGTGATCAAATACCCAAACCCCGAACCCAAACTTTTTTTCAAATGTCCGGGTTCGGGTCCGGGTCACGGACACCCCAAAGTTCGGTACGGACCCGAACTTTACAGTTCGCTCAACTCTAATCTTAACACCTAAACCTAGAATCACTCTGTAACCATAACTTTAGACCACTATTACATAACATAAAAAAATACCTAGAGAAGTGGACTTTGAAACATTTTTCATGGTCCGGCAGGGCTGCCATCATAAAAATGGTTATTTTGCCAAAAATATTGTACTTATTCCAGACTGTCCCAATCCTGATCCCGGCAAGTTTCTTTCAAACACTAGAAGGCCTGCTTAGAAAGTTCCTCTGGGCATAAAAAAAAACACGTATCAAATTACAACTGCTTACCTGAACTGAACAAGATGGGGCATGGGCTTTCCAAATTTTAAGCACTATTATCATGCCACCCACTTAACATGCATAATAGATTGAAATGCCATGCTGATAACAAGGATTGGGTAAATCTGGAGAAAGATTCAAGTCATACACCAATAGCAAATAAATCCTGGATTCCATGGAAATCATGCCCCGATATTTTGAAACGACACCCACTGATTGGGGCAACACTTAAAGTATTTCAGAAAATTACAAAAAAACACAACAATAACCACAACCATGGGCCCACTAACCCCTTTAACGTCAAAGCCAAATTTTACCTCCGGCATTGATCAAACATTACGATCACATACCCAAAAGAATAAGACTATGCAAGTCTATCATTGTAGAACTAAAGGCAAGTTAAAAGGACTTACAGATTTGCAAGCAGGATGGGGTACCGCTTTTATAGCGAACGAAACCTACCGCAAGATATGCAGTTATATATCACACCCGAAGAACTTAAGTAACTTTAAAAGACCCCTCACTCCTTTAGAATCACTGACTTACTCTTGGTTGCAGTTGACAGACACACGAGAACCAGATGGGTATAAAATACAATGGGAGGCAGACATGCAAACCAAATTTACTGAAGATCAATGGACTCACGCACCTGTGTTTGCCCATAAGTACTCCATAAGCACGCAATTGCAAGAAACATCATACAAACTATTGACACGCTGGTATAACACACCAAATGAATTAAACAAATGGTTCCCATCAATCTCGGATCTTTGCTAGCATTGGAACCTGGAACAAGGATCCTTATTTCACATATGGTGGAACTGCACTTTAATCCAACCGTTCTGGCAAAAAATATGTACCATAATTAAACAAATTATTGATACCACCATAGATCTGACGGCAGTTTGCTGCCTATTACACATTTCAAAGTGTTCTATGAAAAAATACAAATGCTCACTCACCAGACCTCTACTTACTGCAGTGAAAGTACTGATACTTAGACATTGGAAAAGCACACATATTCCCACAATTAAAGAATGGCTCCAGTCAGTGCCTGACATCTATCATATGGAAGAGCTAAAGGCAATTGCCCGTGACACAGTTGAGAAATTAAATAAAACCTGGAATGTATGGATAACATTCAAAAATTCCTCATGCTATACTGACTTGATGGGAATTTGAAATATTCAGAACTGTGAGAAAATAAAATAAAATTAAAGAGGAAGTAAACCCTGATGGGGTTTACTTCCTCTATATTCCCCTGCAAAGTAGGAACATAATGGGCTACTATGCATCGCATAGTAGCCCATTATGTGTCACTTACCTGCAAACGAAGCCTGCAACATCCAGCGATGTCCCCTGTGCTGGCAGCGTCCATCTTCAGCCCCTCTTCCTTCCGGGGCTGTGACTCCAGTTCTGTGACTGGCCGGAGTCGCGTGACGTCACTTCCACGCATTTGCTTGGGAGCCGCCAGTCACGGCACGATCTCAGTGAAGAAACAGCATGGAGGTCGTTTCTTCACTGCGCATGTGCCGAAATGACGTCGGCACATCTAGTACACTGCATATCTCCTGAACCGTGCAAGTTTGAGAGATACGCAGGGCACCTACAGGTAAGCCTTATCATAGGCTTACCTGTAGGTTAAAGTGGTTGTCACGAGTTGACAACCACTTTATATAGAGATAAGGCTGTCACACACCTACAGGAAGAAAGGAAAAGAAAATTTATTTTTTTTTCTCCCCCTCTCTCTCTCTATTTTTCCCCCTACTTGAACTGAGAAAAATACTTCTCTATTTTGAACATAATAAAGTTGTTGGATCACATCATAGAAACAAAAACCAATACAGATTCAATAGAAATACAGTACTAACACCAAGTATCTTGACGGACAAAACAACTTCCTTTATTAAAAATTGATTATAAGGTAACTTCATAGATACTTTGAATATTGACATTAATGTATTGCTATGATAAAACCAAAAACTAGATTTGATTTAAAATTGTTTGTACGTTTTTTTTTTTTACAATTATATGCATCAATATGCTCAATATGTTATTGTAAACTGTAAATTGTAAGATTACTTCTATATGCCTAATGCAATTTTACTGTTTAAAAAAATATATATAAATAACTCCCACTATTCAGTATTACACCCATGCTCCACCTTTTTGGTGTTCACTCACCAAAATTATTTGACCTCTTATACTTAAATAAGGAAGTCAGTGCTCCCTTTATTTCATACCATTGGCTCTCCTAAGTTCTCTTCTAATCATCACAGATGACCTGTATGTATAAATCCCCGTGGCTAGAGTAGCTTACTCATTCAGGATTTTTAAGGAAAGACATTAACAAAAAAATCTTATCATGCGACCCTTTATTAAATTTAAAATGTGCCCATAAAACAAATAGATGCACTTACATTAGACGTGCCTCTATCGGCACTGTAAAAAAAAAATCAGCCAACCATATTGTTTTGCTGAGCACTGCTGCTCCAATTTCTTCCTGAAGCCAGTATGCGTTCCAGTGACTGGACGTGACATCAAACTGGAAATCCCACCCCTACGTGTTTCATCATCAGCCAGGCATTCTCAGGATGTGGACTAGCAGCCATGTTATCATTTTTTTATGCTACATCATAATTTGGTGGGCTACTTTATACTACAGGTCATTAAAATCATAACAACATAATCCACATGTATAGTATCACTTTTCCATTGGCAGATTTGTTTATAATCCAATACAATATTCAAAATTGTATTACTTTAAGCTCAATTATGTATATCAGTCTCCCTTTGGCCTGTAGTGACCTAAACCATTATGTTAATGATATACAATCTAAATGGTACTCTCTTTCTTGTGCTATCTAGTGGCTCAATATCCCCCTTCTTATTAAAATGGGAAATAGTTTTTATACATAAACTCCATCTATGGGGTTGATTTACTAAAGCTTGAAAGTGCAAAATTTGGGGCAGCCCCACACAAAAACAAATCCGATTCAAGGTTTTATTGTCAAAGCTTGATTGAACAAGCTGAGGTTAGAAGCTGATTGGCTAGTATGCCCAGATGCACCAGTTTTTGCACTCTCCAGCTTTAGTAAATCAACCCCTATATTTACTACGTAAATACCAATGAAATGTATTAAATATTCATAAAAATATTAATAAAAACCATAAATAAAAACACTAAACTTCAATCATGTAAAATGCTGGATAATAAAAAGTAGTGTATACTTGAAATCTAAAAGGGTATTTTTACAACTATAACAAGGGGAATTTTTTATTTTTATTAAAAAAAATAAATTACTTCGAAAGGGGAAGTTTTCAAAAATTGGCAATATAATATATCAATATAATTTTCTATATTCAATCCTTTTGGGGTGAGTGTATCTAATTCTTGGGTCCACTATATCTCATATCTTGAGATTTCTTTTCTCAGGTTTGAACCACTCCAATGGCTGGACACAGCATATGTAGCACCCCCCTAGTAAGTAGGGGGGCTAGTGTGATTCGATTTTTGAAAGGTGAGGAAAATTTAGTCAGGCCTGACTGGTGTGCAGGCCTGATTGTTTTTGTTTCTGGGCTAGGAGTGGCTCAGGTAGGATTGAGTGATTCACGGATGAGGTCACCAGGACCTCCCACCTTTTTCGAGAAACTGGTGGAAGATTTCTGGACAGAGAGCTGGGAGGGAGGTGTAGCCATCTGGAGTATTCTAGGGAGCCCTGACCAATCCCCAATCTGGATTGGCAGGGGGCAGGCCTCCATAAATACTCAGAGTCAGCCCAATCTGGTAGGAGTGTGGGTGGAAGAGCTGGAGCTGGAATGTAGATGAGGTCACAGAGGTATCATCCGGAAGGGACACCCCAGTCTAGGGGGGTGACCATGAAGCCTGGGCTCAGGTGCGGCCAGGAGGAGAGGATAGAGATCCTGGAGCAGCATAGGGGAGCAGGAGAGCAACAGACAGCGTTAGTGGAGAAGCTCAGTCGGGTGTCCACCAGTTGGTCAGTGAGTGGCACACACCCTGGGAAGCTGTAGAGGCATGCCGGAGTGGACTGGGGTGAGAGACAATCTGGGAAGGATGCAGGGGTTAGTTAGGGAGTGTGGTGTCATGGTGGCAGCGGAGAAGGCCAATGCAGAGGGAGTGACTGCCAGGGCCTAGAGCAAGAGGATGGGCTCGGAGTAGTAGTCCGTTGGGCCGGCTAGCACATCAGTGTACCTACACACTAAGGGACCAACTGTCCCTGGTTCTGAGGCCCTATGCACAGCAATGCAGGCCTCACCATGTGCTTAGTCAGGCTGGAGGAATGGAGAAGGCCTAGTAAACTTCTTTCTGGGCCTGGAACAAGTAATGTGCAGGAGAGAGGAACCGGAGTTTAGAGAAGCAAGTAATGTGCTGGAGGAAGAAGTGTAACTGGAGCAAGTGAAGTGTTGGAGGACAAGTGGTCCTGTGTAAATTTGCAACTAATTCTATGGGCATCCCATAACAACCCTAATCCCCATCCAAGTTTAATCCCCTAATAAAACAAAACAAAGTACTAGCCTGTTCTGTGACTCCAGGTGTGGTATGGATGTGATTGAGGGCAGTGTGAGCAGATAGATCACAACACTCAGCCACCCCTAAGGGGACTATTGGCTGCACATAAAATATCAATCACTTAGGATCTTTATTGTGCACCAGTGCATTGTGCTTCTTAAATGTTTTTTGAATATTATTAAAGTGTTCGTTATTGTGCTTCAATAATTGTTAGGTACGGTAATCCTATCTGTGCAATGGAGGCCACGTGGGCATGGGAGTACATAATTAGCATGGGTACTATCGCATGAGATATTTTTTTTTTCTATTTTCTATTCTTTCCTTGTACCATTGGACCTAGATGCTGTTCTTTATCTTGCTTTATGTCCAACATTATGACATGGTGGGCATTTCCTGCATCTGAAAAAACCCACCTAATCTAGAAACATAGACACCTTTTTGGGGATCAGAAACATTCTGAACTAGCTTTGGTCTGAGTCCTGGAGCCCTCCTGTAGATGAATTTGGTTCTCTTTGGTAATATTTTTTAAAGAGCTGTATCTCTCAGGAGAATCAGCCAATATATAAAGCTGAACTTCATCTTTTGATATACTTTACTGGCCCAAAAAACTATGTCCCTCATTACATGTAAGGCCACTGAATGTGTGGTATAAACTTTATGTAGCTGCAGCTACATACAGAATACCACACTGTGTTGTGGGTTGGAGCTGAGACTTTCTGTCTCATACCCTGAACACAGTAGAGCCACAATGGCGCTCAGCCATTCAGAGTAAGCAATGTATTTTATCTAGAAGATATAGCGGTTAGGGATAAGCAGAAGCGTAGTCAGCAAACAAGCCAAAGGTCAGTAATGAGTGGTTGCAGGTTGGGATCAAGAGGAAACATATTAAAGGAACAAGCCAAAGGTCGATATAGAGTGGTAACAAAGATACCGAGAGCAGCATGAGTGTCAAGAGTGAGATATTGGCTGGAGGGCGTGCAATAATCTGGCAAACAGGAAGTGCAAAGGCATGATTTTAATAGGAAGTTCATGGAAGGAGCAAAGAGTTCAAGGTGATAGACAAATAAGGTTCAAGGCAGAATCATTCAAGGAATTGTCTGGGGAGCTGTCCAGCATTTGAGGTGGCTCAGCAACAAGAAACATTGCCAGGCACAACAAAGTTTGCAGGTTCAAATCCAGGCCCTGACACCTGCAGTAAGACTTCCCTGCTCATGGACTCGACCCAAGCACCGATGTGCTCAAGCTCCTGTCTGTCATGCCCCTTCTCCACAATTCTGTTAACCAGCATTTTGGTTTCGTTGCAAAAGGAAAAAGAACAGAGGGTGCACCAGCCTTGTGCATTACCTTTGCAACACTTGAAGTTATTGAAGGATAAAAATGCATACTCACAAACGAGTGATAAAATCAAGCAGATAGTAAATGTCCATCATATCCATAATCCAATAAGATCTGCTGGCCAGTCACAGTGGTGGGATGTAGAGTCCAAAGAAAGCTTACGCGTTTCGAGGGGTGCCCCCTTTTGATTCAGGCTCTGAAGAAGAGGGGACACCCTCCCTGCTCAAGGCTGGTGTGCCCTCTGTTCTTTTTCCTTTTAGATTTTTTTCTGAGTTCTCCTTGACCTGTTTAGAGTGACAGCACAGCTGATGTAACGACTTGATTGGTGAAGATCTACTGTTCCAATTCCGCTTTCCCAATCTACCGTAAGGCAATCTCTTGAGCGCAGGAGCATTTGTTTTTCTTTATTTTGATTTTGTTGCCATAGTCCCTTTCCAGGTCACAATTTCATCTTATCTTCATCATCTGATCCTTGGGAATTTCTTGTATCCACTCTTAGTTGGTATGTACATAAATATATATATATATTTGTTGATGTCTATAAAATACATCTTAGTACACTGTCTATCCTGATGTTTAACCACCTCAGTACCAGCCACGTTCACCTACTTCCTGCCCAGGACAGTTTTCAGATTTCAGAGCTGTTATACTTTGAAAGACAATTATCCAGGTATGCAGCACAGTACCCAAATGCAATGTTTATATATTTTTTGAGACATATAGAGATTTCTTTTGGTGGTATTTAATCAGCACTGGGTGTTTTATGTTTTGCTATACAAATGAAAAAATTAAAAAAAATGCCAAAAATGTTGAAAAAAAGAACAAATTTTCCTAGTTTCTCTCTTTTTGGAAAGTAGACAGTTCAAGATATTTAATAAGAGTCATGTTACTCTTTTTAAAGTTGTACATTTTTTTCAAATTTTTTTTAAGTATTAAGTATTAAGAAATTAAATAAAATGTGTTATTTTTTCAGGAAGTTGCCATGTCAACAAGTTATTTCTCACACTCAACATAGGCATACTTAGAATGAAGCCACAAAATACATTCTGTTATGCCTCCTAAGTATGGGAATACCATATGTGTAAAACTTTTCCACAGCATAGATGCATAGAGGGGTCCAACATTTGAGGGGCACCTTTTGGCTTTCAAAGAGCATAAATTACACACAAATTACACATCTAATTTCCTAGACTACCTATCACATCTTTGGAGGTCCTGGAGCACAAAGACAGTAGAACCATTAAAAAAATGACTACATCTTGAAAAGCAAGCACTCCAAGGTATTTTCTGAAAGACTTAGAGATAATGGAATATAGCTTATTGTAGCAGTGTAGCATCACCTATAGTAGTCCTAGTTTCTATAGGCCAAGCAAGCCTAGCCTACTGGTACATGGCTGCCCCCAGGAATGCTATGTCCCCTGGCCTGGGTTTGTGCAGGAAAGTAGTCAGCAGGATGTGCAGATGGGTCAGTTCAAGCTACAGGCAAAGACACAGTCAGAAAACAGGCAAAGTATCTGTCCATGGGGCAGCGCTACACTGGTGTGGCTGTGATCAGGGACACTGTAACTGGTGTGGCACCAGTGATCAGGGACACTGTAACTGTTGGGGGCGGTGATTAGTGACACTTTAACTGGTTTGGCAGTGATCAGGGACACTATACCTGTTGTGGCAGAGATCAGGGACACTGTAACTAGTGTGGTTGTGATCAAAGACAATGGGGTTTATTTTTACGAAAACTGGAGAGTGCAAAATCTGGTGCTGCTGTGCATGGTAGCCAATCAGCTTCTAATTTTAGCTTTTTCAATTAAGCTTTGATAAAAACCCTGGAAACGGGTTGGTTCCTGTGCATAGCTCCAAGGTATTTTCTGAAAGACTTAGAGAGTCTTTAAAAAATATACTGTAATGGTCACCTCTTTACAAGTGATAATGATATATAGCTTAGTGTAGCAGTGTAGCATCACCTATAGCAGTCCTAGTTTCTATAGGCCAAGCAAGCCTAGCCTACTGGTACATGGCTGCCCCCAGGAATGCTAAGTCCCCTGGCCTGGGTTTGTGCAGGAAAGTAGTTAGCAGGATGTGCAGATGGGTCAGTTCAAGCTACAGGCAAAGACACAGTCAGCAAACAGGCAAAGGATCTGTCCAGGGGGCAGCGCTACACTGGTGTGGCTGTGATCAGGGACACTGTAACTGGTGTGGCACCAGTGATCAGGGACACTGTAACTGTTGGGGGTGGTGATTAGTGACACTTTAACTGGTTTGGCAGTGATCAGGGACACTATACCTGTTGTGGCGGAGATCAGGGACAATGTAACTAGTGTGGTTGTGATCAAAGACAATGGGGTTTATTTTTACGAAAACTGCAGAGTGCAAAATCTGGTGCTGCTGTGCATGGTAGCCAATCAGCTTCTAACTTTAGCTTTTTCAATTAAGCTTTGATAAAAACCCTGGAAACATAGCTGCACCAGATTTTGCACTCTCCAGTTTTAGTAAATCAACCCAAGTATGTCTGGTTTGGTGGTGATTAGGAACAATATAACTTGTGTGGTGATGATTAGGGACACAGTAAATGGTGTGGTGGTGAACAGGGACACAGTAACTGGTATGGCAGTGATAAGGGACCCTGTAACTGGTGTGGCAGGGATCAGAGACACCATAACTGGTGTGGCGGTAATCAGGGACAATATGACTGGTGTGGCGGTAATTAGGGATACTGTAAGTGGGTGGTGGTGATCAGGGTCACTATTAGCGGGCGGCAGTGATTGGAGACACTGTGAGTGAATTACGGTGATTAGAGACACTGTAAGGGGATGGCAGTGAATAGGGATACTGACTGACAGCACTGATCTGTGACACAGTACTGCTGTGGCAGTGATCAGAGATAATGGCTGGTGGCACTGACATACAGTGATATTAGAGCAGAGAGCCATTGTAAATGATCACCGGCACAGAGGTACAAAGTCACCAGAGTGACACTGAACTTGCCCTGGTAACAGTATGTAAAAAAATATATACATATGATTTTATAAAATCCATACATTATTTTTACCAGAGCAGTGCAGTGTTACTATTACCAATCACAGCTCTCACAGTATTTCACAATGGTTGCAGAAATGCAGCCGGAGGAAGTGAGAAATGATTGCCTTTACAGCCATCATGGCTGTTAAAGCAATTACATTTAAAAAAAAGAAAATCCTGATCAACCCCCCCCCCCCAAGTAGTACAGTGTCACTTTTGTGACGCTGTACTGCTAGGGTGACTGTATGTAAAAATAAATTAATTAATTAATAAGAAAATGTAAACTTTTTTTTTAATTATAATTTTTCTTTTCAACTCATTATCACTAATCACCTTCCGTAGATTACAGCGTCCCTGATTACCGCCACACTGGTTGCAGTCCCTGATCACTGCCACACCAGATATGGTGCCTATGATCGCCGCCACACTAGTTACAGTGTCCGTAATCATGCCAGTTATGGTACCGTGATCACTGTTACGCCAGTTGCGGTGCCTGTGATAACCGCCACGCCAGTTACAGTGCCCGTCACACCAGTTACAGTGCCTGTGATCAACTCCATGCCAGATACAGTGTCCATGATCACCAGCACTCCAGTTACGGTAAACTAACTGAATAGTTCTGCGCTACTGATAAATGTGCAAAAAAAGCATTGGATAAATAAAGTGCATATATATGTGTTTACAAAAAGATCACATGAATTAATCAATACAATAAATCAGTTCATCAGCTGTGCAAAATTGCCAGTATATAACAGTGCAAAAATTAAACGTGCTATTGCTGGTTTCTGAAAAAGTTAATCAGAAGTGCACTAAAATTGATTGAAGTGAGTCCTGTAAACAATCAAATCACCCACTGTACAATTAATGCCAATAAAGTGCTCGTGCTCTCCTTCACTGGTATCACAAGCCGCTCTCCTCATGTATACTTCAAAACAGCAGTATTCCCCTCTGGGGACAGATGCAGATCACTGACATGATACAACCATAGACCAGAGCTCCTCTCAAACACCTGCTCCTTCCAGGATCGGAAAAGTCCAGATCCTCTTGTCAAATGCGGATATATAAAAAGAAGAGGACAGAATCTAGTGCTCTCTGTCTAGGTACATTTATTGGATAAAAGACATGAATACACGTACAAAATAGGGCATGATCAGCTGTGCTCACTATCACCAGCCATTACACAGAATCACAAGATGGCCGCGGTGTGATGTTAATACGCAGGCTCCGTCCACTAGACGCATGTCGTCAAGGTGCGGACTTCCTCATAATAGTTATAGTTTTTTCAGGAGCAGTGATTTTAATGATGTGCAACAATAAAAATGAAAAATTCCTTTAAATATAGTGCCTGAGGGGGTCTCCTTAGTCTTCCTGCAAAGTGGCACATCTGTAGCCTGTATAGAACAGAAATTACATTTCTAAAGAAAAAAAAATGTGTCAAATCACATTTAAATTGACTCCCGGTTGCAATTGCCAGCACCCGGCTATTTAAAAAAAATAAAGAAAAAAAATGGCGTGGGGTCCTCCTCAAAATCCGAACCAGACCCTTATCTGAGTAAGCAGCCTGGCAGGTCAGAAAAGGGGGGGACCAGCGAGCGCCCCCCCGGAACCATACAAGGCCACATCCCCTCAATATGCTTTGCCCCCACCCCAAAGCACCTTGTCCCCATGTTGATGTTAAATGGGCATGGTTTTGAAGGGGTGTGGCTCATGTCTGAGATGAACAGGGGATGGGGGAAGGAAGAAAGAAAGAGATAGGGAGGGAGGGAAGGAAAGAAAAGAGAATGAAGGAAAGAAGTCGGGATGGAGGGACAGCAGGCCCAGATCCTACACCACTATAACAATATGTGTATTCCAGAAAGTTTAACAATCAGCAGATAAAGATACTCCAATCACTTGATGTTAGCGCTTCAATCATCCCGACACCATGGTTGTTATGGTGTCAGGATGATTGAAGCGCATAATTTCTATTAAATTGTAATTGCGTGTTACTTGCCACTGTCGCTTGCTACCAGATGTCCCTAGCGGAGCTCCTCCTTCCATCACAGGTGCCCCAGTATGTTGCTCGCAGAATGCAGGGATCAGGAGTATGTTGCTCGCAGAATGCAGGGATCAGGAGTATGTTTCACTCAGAATGCAGGGATCGTCAGTGTGTTAGGCTAATTATGTACATTGCATGGCTGTAGGGTGGTTATGGTGCAGCCCCATTCATGGTGACATGCTATTTACATTTTGCCACATGTACATGTACTGCCCTGAAATGAGTGGTCAGGGTGGTAAAGTCATGGCTCAACTGCCTGCTTTTACTGGCCTTGTTTAGACTTGTGGTTGTGAGGGTGCCACAAACAGCGGGGTTAGGACATGATTTTACCAATACACCCCCCTTGCTGTCAGTGGGCAGTATTGCCTGTTGAATGGTACCAATTCAAGTGTAGCTGATGGTCAGTGTATTCTGATCTTGATGTCAGAATACAATATCTTGGTGGGGGACATTGTGTGGATTAGAGGAATCTGATTGCTCTTCGATCAGGCTGCTGGCTGAAAGAAAACAACTTATCTATGGGCAGGTTAAATAGCTGCAGGACAGTTGTAAGAGATAAAAAAGTGAGCAGACATACAAAGGGTGTATAACGGTCCACACGTTCACCTGTCTTGCACCCTTTCTATGCCTGCTCACTTTTTATCTCTTCCAAATGCCCAGAGGCAGAGCTGAGACCGGAGGCTGCAGTTTTTATAGTGCAGAATGATTTATGGACAGGAGAGGACATAGAGATAACCGGGGGGGGGGGGGGG
>BLSH010312141.1:75020-90089 GCA_018402905.1 Glandirana rugosa
CAGAATGATTTATGGACAAGAGAGGACATAGAGATAACCGGGGGGGGATCTGATCGGTGTGAAAGTGTCCAACTTGCAGCAAATTGAAAGTGTAGATAGAGGGAGAAGCAGAGAAGCAGGGGGTGAGCCGTTCGTAGCAGGAATAAGTGAAAGAAAATAATCTGGAAAGAAGGTGGAGAGAGCCATGAGCAAGCGAAGGAGAGAGATTAATGTGCTGCAATCAGTAGGAGAGATAAGGCTTACCTGGAGGAGCTGAATAATCCGGAACTTGTGCAGTGGAACAATGTATTTGCGCTCCAGTGCCAGCAGCATCTCCCTATGTCAGGGCCCCCTCCTGATGAGCACCTGGGGCCCCACGCGAGTCGGTGGCACTGTGGAGAGAGAGAGAGGGATAGCAGTGATGCGGTCGGGCAGAGAGAGATGATGTCATCTCTGCTCGCCCGCCCCTCTCTCTCTCGGCTTTCAATGCAGCCGCTCGGCGGCTCTGTAGAGCCGCCTACTCGTGGCTCTATCAAGCCGCTCACCTGCGGCTTCAGTCAGGTCTCCCGCCCGTCGGGCGGGCAAATTGACGCCGCCATTAGGGGCCCCTCGGGAGGCTCGGGGCTGAGGGCAGGGCATTTGGGGCTCCAGCCCCCATAGCCAACCCTTGGCGACGCCCCTGCTTAGAAATGAATCAAGACGAATGGTACGAAGATTGTGACCTACGCTTCCAAATCTTATATAAACATGCCTATCATTGTAGCCAATTATATGAAGCTAATTATAAAATACTGCTCTGTTGGTATATGGTTCCAACTAGGTTTTGTCGGAGGAGACTCTGCATTATGTTTTCAAGCTTGTGGTCAAGAGGGAACACTTTACTATGTTTGGTGGAGGTGCTTGAAAGTAAAGGTTATTGGATACATATCTATCATTTTATTTATTTCTTGATCAAAATAAACCCTAAAAAATCCCTTCAACAAGCTTTATTGGGATATCCTCTGCAAGAGGTCCTTAGACGCGAGAAGAATGATTTCCTTCATATTTATGGCGGCACATATTACCATTGTAAGATCCTGGAAATCTGCTATTATTCCTTTTGATATGGTCAAAGCTAAGCTATCTTGCATCATGATAAATGAAAGACTTCCTGCAATCCTAAAATGACAAAATAAAACTGTTTGACAAGATTTGGGATCCATGGTTTTTCTATCTTCCGGGAAATGCTTGATGAACTCACCACTTATATCAGGGAAAAGATGATCTCTTAGCCTCACTTTTCACTTTCCTTCCATTCTTTACCACCTTTTCTTCCTTTTCTTCCCCCTTCTGGAAGGGTTGTCTTGCGATCGAGTTTGGCATCCCATGAAAAGTAGTGATATTTGAAATGGGACGTGGTGGTGAAGAGGAGCCCCCTAAAGAATGTCTTTCCGGTTTGCCTAATACGGCATGCTCAATTTATCTCAGAATGACACATTGAAATGAGAATAATCTTTTAAGCATACTGACAGGATGGATAAGGCCCATCTATTTATAGTTCCTTTGTTTTCATGCTAATTTTGAATGCATCTGTTCTGATATTTGATGTTACCACACATAACTAAGGATGAGAAAACAGAAAATTTATTGTCAAATACTTACCGTAATTTTCCTTTCCTGATGGACTCCATGGCAGCATACGTGTGGGTTAAGCCCCGCCTCTACTACCCTATAGGACTCCTCTCCCATAAATCTTTGCTCTGAGCAGCATGCCGTGTTCCGTAACTAGCCTACTCGTAGACCCCTGGGAGGGACTCCTGCTGCCATGGAGTCCATCAGGAAAGGAAAATTACGGTAAGTATTTGACAATAAATTTTCAGTTTTCCTGACAGACTCCATGGCAGCATACGTGTGGGAAATAACTCGCCAGACACACCCGGGTGGGCAACAAATGCTGAACAGAGATTTAATTAACACCGTCCATTTGACAGTACATTCAAACCAAAATTAACAGAAGACAAAGCCGCAGGCTCCACGCAATAATGCGACATAAATGTGTGAATAGACGACCAGGACGCTGCCCTGCAGATCACATCGGGCGCGACATGGCGCGCGGCCGCCCATGAGGTCGATACACTCCTCGTTGAATGCGCCGTCACCGCCTGTGGAGGCACCAATCCTCTCGCTCTATAGGCCCACTGAATTGCTTGAACGATCCAAGTGGAAATGGATCTGATGGAGGCCCGAAGCCCCTTCTTCTTTCCATTAAACAGCACAAAGAGATAGCCTGACTGGCGAAAGGAAGCAGTGGTTTCCAAATACAGTTTCAATTTGGCTCCTACATCCAGAGGATGTAAGTCTTGGCCCTCCGGAGTTTTGAAGGAGGGTAGGATGACTTCCTGATTCTGGTGAAAGACTGAGGATACCTTGGGATTGGCTCCCAACATCGGAATCAGGACCACCCTATCTGGGAAGAAGGTCAAAAAGGGCTCTCTAGCTCCCAGGACTTGAATTTCTGAAACCCTCTTTGCAGATGTGATAGCTACTAGGAAGGCTGTCTTCAACACCAATGCCTTAACTGAGAGCAGGTTCCCTGCCTGCGAGAGAAAGTCCAGAACCAAAGGTAGATCCCATTTAGGAAACCGTGACCTTCTCTGTGGTCTGAGTCTGATTGCTCCCTTAAAAAACTGCTGGACTAGGGCATGTTTGGCCCAGGACACCCCTGTAAACGCCGAGATGGCCGACACCTGAACCCGGAGGGAGCTCACAGACAGGGACAGATCCAATCCAGACTGAAGGAAACTCAGCACATCGTGAACTGCTGGAGACTCACACTGAATAGACTTGGATGCCATGTGACCCCCAAACTTAGACCATATCCTTTCGTAGACCTTATTAGTACTCCTTCTCCTTGCATTCAGAAGCATGGGTAACGCTTCCGCCGGGCATCCTAGAGCCTCCAACCTCTGCCTCTCAAGAACCAGGCCTCAGTTGCAAACAGCTCGGGCATGGGTGCAGGATTGCCCCTTGAGACAACAGATCTGGCCTGAGAGGGAGGGGAACTGGATCCCGGAAACTGTGAAGGAGCAAGAGGGGAAACCAGGGCCTGTTGTCACTGCCACTAATTCCACCCTCTCCTGCCTGAGCCTCTTCAGAAACTGGAGTACAACTGGAGGAAAGGTGTAAGCCCTGCGGAAACTCCACTGATCCGTAAGCGCGTCTACCCCGAAGGCCTGGGGATCCCGAAATCTTGCGTAATACTTCACCAGTTTCTTGTTGTAAGGGGAGGTGAAGAGATTGACTTCCGGAGAGACCCCTAAGGTTGTGATCCAACGAAACACATCCTCATGGAGAGACCACTCATTGTTGTCCAGACAGACCCGCGAGAGGAAGTCCGCCTGGACATTCTGGACTCCGGGCACATACGTTGCAGAGAGATTGGCTAAGTTCTTCTGAGCCCAGGCCATAATCGGTCTTGTCTCCTGCAGAAGAGACAGACTCTGTGTGCCCCCCTGCTTCCTTATATAGGCCACTGCCGTCGTGTTGTCCAAGCGGAGGAGGACCGACGCCCCCGATGTCAGGTGGTGGAAGGCCAGGAGTGCCCGGAAAGCCGCCCTCAACTCCAGAACATTCGAGACCATCCCCCGAGAGGGAAAGTCCCATACACCTTGTGCTACTTCTGACAGGCAGTGTGCTCCCCAGCCCCTGCTGCTGGCATCTGAAGTTATTGTGACCCACACAACAGGGCGGATTGAATGACCGTTGGTCAAGTTCTTCCGCTGGAGCCACCACGGAAGAGAGCATCTCATGGCAGGAGCGATGCGAATGCGCTGACTTTTGTCACCCGAGAACCATTGCTGCAGGAAGCCACTCTAAAAAGCTTGCATCCTCCATTGAGCCCACCTTACCATGGGAATTGTGGCCACCATGGTCCCAATGATCTTTAGGCATTGGAAGGCACTGAGGTGGGAGGAGGAGAGGGCTGGGCGGATCCGTTTGCGGACTGACAAAATCATCTCTTCCGGCGGGGAGATGGTGCCCCTTACTGTGTCGAAGAGGGCCCCAAGGAAGACTAGGGACCGAGACGGTTCCAGCTGACTTTTCTCCATGTTCAGAATCCAGCCATAGGTCTGAAGAGTGGTTATGACTAACCCTCTGTGCTCCATTAACTGAGACCTGTCCTGTGCCAGTAAGATGAGGTCGCCCAGATAGTGATGCAGACGAACCCCCTTGGTCCTCAGCAGGGCCACCACGGCCAGTAGCACCTTCTAAAATACCCTCGGTGAGGTCGTCAACCCGAAGGGGAGGCAGGTGAATTGTAAATGACACCGTCCTATGGCGAACCGCAGGAACTTTTGAAAGTCCTCCTGTACTGGCACATGGAAATATGCGTCTTTTAAGTCTATGGAGATCAGCCAATACCCAGGCTGGACCGTTTGTTGTATTGTGGCAAGCGACTCCATCTTGAATCTTTCCTTCACGATGAAGAGGTTTAGGAAGGTCAAATCTATCACCGGCCTCCAGGTGCCATCTTTCTTTTTCATCAAAAAGAGGGGAGAGTAAATTCTTCGGCTTCGATCTGCTTCGGGGACGGGAATGGCAGCGCCTTTTTCCAATAAAGAACATACGTAATCCAGTAGGATCTGTCTTTTTCCTTTGTTTGCAGAGAGAGCGGTAGGGATGAATCTGCTTCTGGGCAGCCTGCTGAAGGACCAGGCATGGCCCATCAAAACCGTCTTGACGACCCAGACGTCCTGTATCGAGGCCGCCCAGACCTGCCGAAAGTGGAGAAGACGAGCTCCCTCCCGGCCTGTCTGGACAGGCCCAATCTCAAAAGGACTTACCCTCTTCCCTGTCTCCCGAAGCTGTGCCTTTCGCTGCCTTCTTACCGGCAGCCTGCCTTGACCTCCAGAGTCTAGAGAACTCTCGGCCTGGCTTATAGGCACGTGCCTCCCTGGCCCAATCTTGATATTGCCTCTTCGCAAAGCCTCTTCTCTGGCCATCCCCTCGCCAATCCTGGGGAAGGAATCCCGACTTACCCCCAGTGGCCCGGGTTATGGCAGAATCCAACTTATTGCCAAAGAGTGAAGACCCGTCAAACGGGATACGACACCAATTCTGTTTAGACACCGGATCCGCCAGCCATGGGCGAAGCCACAGAGCACGCCTGGCGGTTACAGTGAGAAGCATCTCCCGAGCCACCAGACGAATAATGTCAATCGACGCCTCACCCAGGAAGGTGGACGCCAGTCTCAGCTCTCCTGGAGAGGTGAGCCATTGGCCAGTTCTTCCGAGACATTCCTGAGTGACTCATCCACTCTGTCGGTCCACAGCTCCATGGCCTTGGAAATTGTCGCTAAGGCCAGCGCCGGCCTACAGGCCATGTCCGCCGAAAGGTATGCCCGCTTCAAATCGGCCTCAATTCTTCTGTCCAGGACATCTCTTAAAGAAACTGAATCCTCCAGAGGAAGGGTGACGTGCCTAACCAATCTTAATATGGCTGCATCAATCAGAGGCGCCGACTCCAAATTCCTCACCTCTTCCTCCCTAAAGGGATACATTTTCTGCACTTTACGCAACATGGGGTTCTTCCTTTCCACTTTACCCCACTCCTCGGAGATTACCTCCCCCAGTTCCGCCAAGAAGGGAAAGCTGACATGCTCCTTCTTCAGCTGTCTGAAGTACCTCCTTTGTTTGGAGGGGGCCGCCACTGGCTCTTCCCATTTTAGAGCATCTTTCACTGCTGCGACTAAAGGGGCTACCAGGGCGAAGTCAAACCCACTATAGGGCTCTTCCGACTCCGGGTTGGAGTCTGATGGTACGGAAAAGTGGCTCGGCTGTGAAGAACCCCAGGATTCCTGAGTCGGAGGGCCGCCAATGGCCGTTTGCTTTGCTGGGGAGTAAGAAGGTCCCGCGGGTGACTCGAGGGATTGGCTGGTTTCCAACTCCTTTAGAGATTCTGTAACGGCCTTTTTCACAAGGGTTTTTAACTGGTCCGACCCTCTCTCACCTACTGCCTTAGTGTAGCAGGGGTCACACAGGGACTTGCCCAACGGCACCTGGCATCTGCACCCCCAACACTCATACTCTGGTGGATGGTCCGAGCGTGCCTTGGAGGGGTGTGCCGAGTCTCAACCATGGCGCCTTGCGCTGGAGGACGAGCCATGGTGTTTGGCACCAGATGATGAGTGCCGGTCATGGGATTTAGATGATGAACTCTTTCTATGTGAGCTGTGATGCCGATCGGACCTAGAAGAGCTAAAAATGGAAGAGAGAAAAACAACAAAAGACATCAGTGCGGAGACTCCCTGAGACTCCTGGCCCCCACCCCCCCTCCCTCAGCAGGACCCCCCATTACCTGGCCACAGGCAGGCGGTGACACATATTTGGAACCAAGTACCTCCATGGTGCTGTACCTTTAAGATGAAAAGGGCATCAGTATTATGCACACATAAAACCCCCCCAACACACCCATCTCTACCTCCTATCCGAAGGCTAGGGCGTGGGGAAGCTGCCGCTATTTGACCCGCAGACATTCCCAACGTCTGCAGGCTCTTAGCATTTTTAAAAAGGGCGCCATTAGCACCGCCTGCCAGTGCGCATGTGCGACCAAGCCTCACTCCCGGGTAGCCGCGCGCCTGCGCAGAACAGACGCAAATCGTACCCGGAAGCAGGCAGCGGCTGGAACGCAAAGGAAACCAGCCGCTCCACCTGTGGACTGATGGGGGCTGCACCGGACGCCGACTACAGGAAAAACAGGTATACCACATGAATACTGCCATGAACATAGAAACACACACACAAAAAAAGAGCGCTCTCACCGCTGCAGCGCCCGAACTTCCAGGCAGGCCAAGGAAAATCACACCCATGCCGGTCTTTTTCCTCTTCTTGGGGTAAAGGGCCATCCGCTAATAGCAGGGCTTTTTGGCCATAGCTGCATACTGTCACCACTGGTGAAGCTGCATGTGCCACCATACCACCCTCTCCATCCCCTGCTAATAGCTAGGGTTTATCGGAGATCAGCGACCCTCTCCATGGTCGCCTCTTGGCCGCTTGTTCGAGGCAGGAGCTTCATTCAGGTAGCAGGAACCTCACATGGTCCTGAGAGGAGGACAAAAAAGGAACACGGCATGCTGCTCAGAGCAAAGATTTATGGGAGAGGAGTCCTATAGGGTAGTAGAGGCGGGGCTTAACCCACACGTATGCTGCCATGGAGTCTGTCAGGAAATGTGTCTTACACCTTTTTTAACTCTCTCTTGATATAATGCATCAATTTTTATGCAAGAGAGAAGATTGTATTCATGTGCCAACCCCACTATGTTTTGTATACTTTCTCTTAAAAATAATATAAATTATTGAAATGAAATAATGTTATGGTCACTGCTACCCAGATGTTCTTTTATATGAACATTAGTAATTAGCTCCACATGGTTTGAGATTACCAGGTCAAGCATAGCATCATTTTTAGTTAGGGCTTCTATGAACTGTTCCAAAATATTTTCTTGTAATAAGTTTAATAATGTCTGCCCTTTAACTGTTCCAGCAGTGCCATTACTCCAGTCATTTCAGGGTAATTAAAATTATTCATTATCCTCCCTGTCAAATCCCTTGCATCTTTTTCGATCTGTGCCAGGAGCTGAATCTTCACCACCTCATTAACAATATGGCCTATAACAAACTCCAATAATTTGTTTTAAAGTACCCACAGCCAAATGCAGTTCCACCTATAATGCTTCAGCACCATTACACTCTCGATCAACAAGGTCCTCTTTCAAGTTCACTTTGAGATAACTTTTCACACAGAAATAGACATCACCACCTTTGCGCTTTACCTTGTTTTTCCAAAAGAGAGCATAGCCAGGATTATTAATATCCCAATCATGTGAAGAATGAGGCCAAGATTCAGCAATAACAATTAAAGCAGTATTAAACCCAAAACCAAAGATGTCATTTATTGCAGCTTATCAATCATTAAATGTGGTGGCTGTATTGTTTTTTTTTTTTTTTGTAGCTTTTTTCCCTTTGTTTTCACCTGATGATCTGGCCAGTAACACACCTCTTGTATTAGAGTTTCCCTACTCTGGATGAAAAAGCACAGGGGCAAATTAAGATACACAATTAAATTAAAACTGAACTTCAGGTAATACTTTATAAGCAGTTACAGAAACAGATTTGTTCTTGTCAAAAATTTTTATTGAGTTATACAAGTAAGAGTAAACAATAGTACTCAAAAGACAAAAGTACATTATATCAATCGTTTAGACTAAGCACAAAGATTTGATAACCAGTTAAATCAGTATATTTATACTTATTTTAGTAAAAGTTATTTGAGAAATCTATACTTAGCACCCCCACGGAATATAATCTGTGCCCGGCATGGATTTCTTCGGAAACATTCCAAGAAATCTAATAAAAGTTGGGAAGCATATCGTTAGACTCTTCACTGGGTTATAGTAATATAATGATGTATAAATGCTTGGTATATATATTTGCATATTTATGTTATCTTATTACCGATATTAGAAAGGATTTAATCTGGTAAAAAAGAGTACTTGAGGATAATAAATTGAGTAGAGGTAGAGTAAGAGTAAGAAGGTAAGAGGTGAGGAAAGTGGAAAGCTAGAAAGGAAGAAGATCAGGGGAAGAATTAATATGGTCCGAGATTCCATGCCTGCCCGGCAGCCTCTGTCCTTTTACTGTAGTCAAGTTCATTACCATGGTAGTAGAACTGCATGGTCGAATGTGCAAGGTAGACAATTATTTATCCAAGGATCCCAGATCCGTTGAAAATTGGGGTCTCTATCTTTTTCTAAAGCTTCGAATTTAGCATGGATCATGTAATTAGTTGTTCTGTTTTTAATTTCTGAGAATATTATATTTGGGGATTTCCAAGCTTTGGCTATAACGTGTTTAGTAGCAGTTAAGGGATGGAGAAACAGTTTAAACTGTGTGCGGGATAATAGCTCTGGTTTGAGGTTCAACAGGGCTACAGCTGGGTCCGGAGTAACCTCTATTCCGAACAAAGTAGTGGCCAATTGAAATACATCCTGCCAGATCTTCTGTACGACTGGGCAAGACCACCAAATATGGAGCTGAGAGCCTGTTTCTGAGCACCCCCTAAAACATTGTGGTCGGTAATCTGGGATATATTTAGCTATTCTCGCAGGTACGAGATACCATCTGGATATTACTTTATAATTCGTTTCCACGGCCAGTATGCTTGGTGAAGATTTTTTTGTATTTGCCCAGATGTCATTCCACTCAAATTGTTCAAGTTCCTGCCCCAGATCCCTTTCCCACTTCCTTGTGTAGGATGGTCTATCCTGATTTGAGTTATGTATAATTTGTGCATATATAGCTGATATAATTCCCCTAGCGTGGGGATCTTTTTTGCAAAATGTTTCAAACAGCGTGAGTTGGGACAGCTGGGTGTTATTTTGTAGCAGTGGTAAGAAGAAACTTTTGATTTGGAAATATCTAAATTGTTCTGTAGGGGGGAGTTGAAATGATTCTGATAAATCAGAGAACTTGCGAAAAGATCTGTGATCTACCAGATGGTGTAGCCTTAGGATTCCAGCTGATGTCCACGTGCGAAAGCTAATGGGGGACTCCCACGCTGGAACAAATTTAGGGTTATTCATATAGGACAAGAGAGGGTTATGTGGGGATTGCAAATTTCCTTTCTTTTTGATTGTGTCCCAGATGGAGAGGGAGTGCCTAATAACTGGGTGTTTTATCTGTGATCGGGTTGTCGGTTGTAGCCATAACAGATTGGCAACCGACAAAGGGTCACATTCAGTGGCTTCAATATGAATCCAGAGTGGCGTTTCCTTTGTTGCATGGTACTTGGTGAGATTAGCTAACTGTCCGGCTCTATAATAAGCTGTGAAATTGGGGACGCCCAGACCTCCATTCATCTTGGGTAAGTATAACGTTTTCCTGGCTACTCTTGGTCTTATTGTGCCCCAGATGAATCCTTCTGCCTTTTTTTGGATAATGCGTAGAAAGTAAGACGGAATGGAGACTGGGAGGACACGGAAGAGATACAACAATTTTGGTAACATCACCATTTTAATTACGCTAATTTTACCTAACCATGAGATCGGGAGGGAGGACCAATTCTGCAATAGGTTAGAGATTTTCCTGAGTGCCTCGGGATAATTGGCTGTATATAACTTGTCATAATCAGCTGTTAAACGTACCCCTAGGTAAGGAATCGAGAAGGGTGCCCATGAATAGGGGAGTGCATCTTTGGTTCTTTCTAATTCTAAGGTGGAGAGGGAAATATTCAATGCTCTAGATTTGCTAGGGTTAACCACTAGCCCTGATACTGAGGCGAATTTAGTTAATAAGGGGCAGAGATTAGGACCAGATATTTGAGGTGAAGTCAAAAACAGTAGGATGTCATCAGCAAAGAGACAAATCTTGTGCTGGTAACCACCCAGCTCAATACCCGTTATTTCTTTGGATTCCCTAATGAGGCAGGCAAGTGGTTCAATACTAAGAGCAAACAGTAAGGGTGAAAGTGGACATCCTTGGCGGGTCCCCCTTTCAATAGGAAAGGGGTCTGATCCATATCCAGCATATTTTATAGTAGCCTGGGGTTTATTATATAATGCAGATATCCATTGTGTAAATTGAGGTCCAAACCCCCATGCTGATAGAGTGTAATACATATAAGACCAGGATACTGAGTCGAACGCTTTTTTAATATCAAGCGAGATAAAGCATGTCGGGATCCGTCTCATCTTTGCTGTGTGTGCTAGGAGAACTGCTCTGCGAATATTATCGCCCGCCTGCCTCATAGGGATAAAGCCAGTTTGATCTCTATGTATGAGACGTCTGATGATGTTTTCGAGTCTAGTGGCCAATATTTTTGAGAGGATTTTTATATCTAAATTCAGTAAAGATATTGGTCTGTAGTTTGAACAGGAGGACTCATCCGAGTGTGGTTTTGGAAGCATGCATATTGTTGCGGTTAAGGATTCTTGTCTAAATGATTGACCTTTGAGGATACTATTAAAAGCTTTAGTTATAATGGGTGCTAATATATCTGAGAAGGTGCGGTAATAAAGGGTTGAGAAGCCGTCAGGGCCTGGTCTTTTATTGGGTTTTAGTTCCTTTATGGCTAGAGATACCTCTTCCAGAGAGATCTCTCTATCTAGCTGAGCGGCTTCCGAGCTATTTACTTTAGGAAGATTGATGCGGGAGAAAAGTTCATCTGCAGCTGCTCTATTGAAGGAGTTATCATTAGAATAAAGTTTGGCTAAATGAGTTCTGAATTTTTGTACAATTTTAATGGGGTTATTGGATAAAGTTCCCCTACCTATATTAAGACGGATAGGTTTTTTGGGTGTGTTGGCGTTTCTTAAGAGGTGCGCCAGGTAAGTGTCTGGTTTGTTAGCTTTCGTAAAATATTTATGTCTAGCGCGTCTCAACGATTTTTCGGCGTTTTCCGTGAGGAATAAATCGTATTCCAACCTGGCTTTCTGTAAGTTAGTGCTGGTCGTGGGATTTGGGTTTTGACTAAACTCTAGAGACCTATTGTTGTATTCTGCTTCAAGTTTCTGTTCTAGGAGTTTGCGTTCTCTATTAAATTTAGCGGCTTGACGTTGAAGGATGCCCCTGAGAACAGGTTTATGTGCTTCCCATAACGTAAGTGGGGAAATGTCATCTGTGTTATTAATAGTTATATATTCTAGTATGGCTTGTTTGATGTCGAAACAATGAGTCGGTTGTCGAAGTATATGGTCTGGGAGGTGCCATGTAGTGTCTTGGGATCTCGGAATGGGGGAGGCTAGTGTGGTGAGGACTGCACAATGGTCCGACCAAGGAATTGGGAGAATGATTGAGGAGAGTATTTCTGGCGAAAGGCCAGTGGTCACTAAGATATGATCAATTCGTGAAAAAGTTTTGTGTGGATGGGAGTAGAAGGTATAACGTTTTCTAGTTGGATTGGATTCACGCCATGTATCCACTAAGTTGTGGTTGTTTAGTAGGCGTGTGAAATTTTGTTTAGATGGGCTGTTAGAGGGTGTGTATGGCGATTTATCCACAGAAACAGATTTTTTTTACTTTTGGGAAAATGTTTTACATAAATAAATAAAAGCTGATCATTGTAAGCACTCACATCAGTGGGAAGTCACTTGTGTCATCCCTGTAACTGAGTCATCTGAAATAGAACTTATTCTTCTCCAAGAAAAAAACTAACTTACTGGCCAGATTACCGGGTGAACACAAAGGAAAGAAAGCCTACAAAAAAGAAAACAAATGCAGACATCGCATCTAAGAATTGGTAAACTGCAATATATAACAAATGTTTTCTGTTGGGTTTATTACTGCTTTAAATCAATGTTCTCTTCATGCACAAAAGCTTCCAACTTTTGGCATTAGGGTACTTTCACACTGGAACATTTTTCAGGTGTTGCAGTGCAAAAAACAGTGCATGTGCATTGCCTGAAAAACTCTCCCCCCATTCTCCCCAGTGTGAAAGCCAGAGTGCTTTCACACTGGGGGGGTGCGCTTGCAGGATGGTAAGAAAAGTCCTGCAAGCCGCATCTTTGGGGCGGTGCGGTGAGCGGTGTGTACACCACACCTACACCGCCCCCTCCATTGAAAGCAATGGACGGCACTCCTGAAGAGGCTGTACACCGCCTCGGAAGCCCCGAGCGGCGACGCTTTTAACCCTTTGTTAGCCCCTTCTTGGGGGTTAAAAGTGTCCCACTCCCACCTGCATAGCAGCGCCGTAGCCCCACTATAATAGCGGTAAATGCGCCACTAATTAGCGGCGATTTACCGCTACCGCCTCTCCCCGCCCTAGTGTGACACATTTTGCACTTTTGTTCTGCATATTTTTTGTAATAGAAATATATACTATAATTTCCAGTGGTTTTTTGTAATATGGGAACCTTCTTATCACCTGCCATAGACCTTCCCCCTTCTTCCACTATTCCACCCAACATTAGGGTCTGACCCCTGTTTGATCTGTCTGCCCCTTTACATTGTAATTCACCCCCACCCCAATCCTAGTTTAAATACTCCCCCTGCCCTCCCATAAACCTCTGCCCCAGCACAGCAGACCCCCTCTTCATTTAAGTGCAAATCGTGAATAGCATATAGGTTATACCCCAATGAATTTCAGCCCAGTGCTCTAGAAAGCCAAATCTTCCCCTCTTACACCAGGTCTTCAGCCCTGCATTCAGTTCTCTAAGCTCTCATTGTCTTCCCTGTGTTGCACATACAGTGCCTTGAAAAAGTATTCAAAAAGTATTCACAACCAAAAACATAAATATATTTTATTGTGATTGTATGTGCTAGACCAACACAAAATGGCACATAATTGTGAAGTGGAAGGAAAATTATAAATTATTTTCAAAATTGTTTTACAAATAAATATGTGAAAAGTGTGGCATGTATTTGTATTCAGCCCCCTTTACTCTGATACCCCTAACTAAAATCTAGTGGAACCAATTGCCTTCAGAAGTCACCTAATTAGTAAATAGAGTCCACTTGTGTGTAATTTAATCCCAGTATAACTACAGCTGTTCTGTGAAGCCCTCAGAGGTTTGTTAGAGAATCTTAGTGAACAAACAGCATCATGAAGGCCAAGGAACACACCAGACAGATCAGAAATAAAGTTGTGGAGAAGTTTAAAGCAGGGTTAGGTTGTAAATAAATATCCCAAGCTTTGAACATCTCACGGAGCACTGTTCAATCCAACATTTGAAAATGGAAAGAGCATGGCACAAACCTACCAAGACATGGCCGTCCACCTAAACTGACAGACTGGGCAAGGAGAGCATTAATCAGAGCAGCAGCCAAGAGGCCAATGGTAACTTTGGAGGAGCTGAAGAGATTCACAGCTCAGGTGGGAGAATCTGTCCACAGGACAACTATTAGTCATGCACTCCACAAAATCTGGCCTTTATGGAAGAGTGGCAAGAAGAAAGCCATTGTTGAAAGAAAGCCAAAAGAAGTCCTATTTGCAGTTTGCGATAAGCCATGTGGGGGACACAGCAAACATGTGGAAGAAGGTGCTCTGGTCAGATGAGACCAAAATTGAACTTTTTGGCCTAAAAGCAAAACGCTATGTGTGGCACAAAACTAACACTGCACATCCCACAGAACACACCATCCCCACCATGAAATGGTGGTGGCAGCATCATGTTATGGGGATGCTTTTCTTCAGCAGGGACAGGGAAGCTGGTCAGAGTTGGTGGGAAGATGAATGGAGCCAAATACAGTGCAATCTTAGAAGAAAACCTGTTAGAGTCTGCAAAAAACTTGAGACTGGGGTGGAGGTTCACCTTCCAGCAGACCAACAACCCTAAACATACAGCCATACAAACAATTTTCGCTGTGGGACTTTAAATGGCGTGGGTATAAGGTCAACACACATAATACCAATGTAAAGAGTAAACCAATTTATTGGCAATTATAGCAACAACATCATAAAGGACATGGACACAGGTATACAAGCCATAGCTGTGGAAAACATTGTAGTATGTATAATATAGTATAAGGTGCTTAACCATACAACATGTATGAGTATGTGGATGTTGATGGTATTGGGTCATAAAAAATGCATCAGTAACCTTGACGCATTTTGCGAGCCTTGCTCGCTTTTTCAAGAGTAGATGCATGATATCTGTAAATAAATTGCAATTAGAACACAGCACGGGGGCGTGTCCGGACGTCGGCTGGAGCGGACGCACACTCAAGAGCTCCGCCACACGAGCACACAATCGGAGGGAATCCGGCCGGGAGGTGAGTGAACGAAAGCCCAGCTCGCAAGTGAGTGGAGGGCCGGCCTAAGGGAGGCTAACACACGAGCACACCGCCTCGAGAACTCACACGCAGGCGAGGTCGGCTGCAGGCCTGTGCGGGGGCACGACACAAGATTAACGTTAAATAAATGTCTATAGTACGTAGATGAGAACTTTTTCGCTCGTTCCGAGCGTTTTACGCAGTTCCAATGACTACGTAAAAAATACTGGGTTATGGTAGTTGTAGGTGTATGAGTATGTACAACATACCAATTCGTGGAATATGATATAATATGTATGATGTTACAAAAGGTGTCGATACCGAACATATGGACACAGGTACAGG
>BLSH010312141.1:98902-119540 GCA_018402905.1 Glandirana rugosa
GTGTGTGACGTCAGGGATGAAAGTATCCACAAACACGAGAAACACCTATGAAAGTAGGGACTGCAGTGTGTGTGAAAGAGGCCTTCATGGTGAAAGGTCTACTTTAAACCAGAACATCTTGTTCTGACTCTCATACACTCCATGTGTTGTGTGGATGTATAGCTTGGTTTGAGACTGCATCCCAGTGATGGCCAACCGATGAGGTTTTCAGTGCCTCAACTGCAGCCCCTGACACACCAAAGTGTTGTGCATATCATTTACTGCCAGACATACTATGTGAGATGGTCAGAGACTGCAGGCGTACTACAGGAGATGGTCAGAGACTGCAGACGTACTATAGGAGATGGTCAGAGATTGCAGACATAGCACAGGAGATGGTCAGAGACTGTAGACATAGTACAGGAGATAATCAGAGACTGCAGACATAGTACAGGAGAGGGTTGGAGACTGTAGGTTTACTACAGGAGATGGTCAGAGACTGCAGACTACTACAGGAGATGGTCAGAGACTGCAGACATACTACAGGAGATGGTCAGGGACTGCAGGTGTACAAGAGATGGTCAGAGACTGCAGACATACTACAGGAGATGGTCAGAGACTGCAGGCATACAAGAGATTGTCAGAGACTGCAGGCGTACTACAGGAGATGGTCAGAGATGTACTACAGGAGATGGTCAGTGACCATCCATGTACTAATAATAATAATAATAATACAGGATTTATATAGCGCCAGCAGTTTGCGCAGCGCTTTACAAAAATGAAGGCAGACAGTACAGTTACATCACAATTTGGTACAAGAGGAATCAGAGGGCCCTGCTCGTTAGAGCTTACAATCTAAGAGGGAGGGTCAATTGATACAAAAGGTAAAAGCTGTGGGGGGATGAGCTCATGTAGAAATAAAGAGTATTAGATAGAAGCAGGATAGGCTTCTTTAAAGAGAAAAGTTTTCAGGGATCGTCTAAAGATGGATAGATTAGGAGACAGTCGGACTGATTGGGGTAGGGAGTTCCAAAGGAAGGGAGAAGCTCTCGAGAAATCCTGGAGGCGAGCATGAGAGGAGGTGGCAAGGGAGCTAGAGAGCAGGAGTTCTTGGGAGGACCGAAGAGGGCGGCTTGGTTGGTATTTTGAGACCAGGTTAGAGATGTAGCTGCGGGCAGAGTTGTGGATGGCTTTGTAAATTATTGTTAGTACTTTGAATTTTATATGTTGGGTGAGTGGAAGCCAGTGGAGAGATTGGCAGAGAGGGGCGGAGGACACTGAGCGGTTGGCAAGGTAGATAAGTCTTGCAGGAGCACTCATTATTGACTGAAGGGGGGATAATGTATGCAAAGGTAATCCAATGAGGAGAGAGTTACAGTAGTCGAGGCGAGAGATAACCAGAGAGTGAATTAGAAGCTTGGTGGTCTCATTGGTTAAAAAGGGGCGTATTCACTCTATGTACTGTCTTATCTCGGCTCCACTGTGTCTAGGATCTGTCCGCCGGGAACCCAGCCTGGTCATAACAGCGTGACATAAGTGCCTGTGACGGTGTGCCTTACACCCGACCTGCTACATCCACTTCGCCCGCAATACTGACTGCTGTGCTCCGCTGTTTGTTGTTGTGGTGCTGGCGCCATGAGAGACGACAGGGCAGAGACACTTTTTATTTTTGGCAGGATGCACGGGGGGGGGGGGGGGTTGAACACCCCAAACCCCCCCTTATCTACAGCGCTGCACGTTTGTGATAATGAAATGAACAGCAAGAACATATAAGGTTTTTTCCCATAATGTACCGAACACTTCAAAACCAATGTAATACTGGCAACAAAAATCTAAGTGATCCCAGGGTACGTTTCCTCCCCTCATAGATTGCTCCCACAGTGCACTACTCCAAGTGTTTCCATAATGGAAACACTGTAAATGTGTGAACATGTCCCAGGAACACAGATCTTTGTATGGAATTCAAAATCATTATTTTACTTACATTTGAGTTACAGAATACAGCATCACAGATAAAATTCTGACCTGGGTTTTGTCTTATTGGCTTGCTCAAGGGGTAATAATAGGATTACATTCTGCCTCTGTCTTTTTAAACGCCCTTGCAGAATTGCCATACACAGATATCAGTACATTTTTTTTTCCAGACTGAAGAAACATATACTCCAAAGTAGGGTTACACTGATACCAGTATCTGTACCAGTGCTGATACTAAGAATTTGCATGAGTACATGGACCAGACTGAAATCGCACAGGACTTTTTTCAAATTGCACTGCAAACAGGCTTTAAAAACTTACTGAAACGCACATGAAAATTGACAAGATATTGACGTGAAGCTGATCTGAAACTGATGTGAAACTGATCTCTAACTGATCTGAAATTGATGTGAAACTGATGTCTCTGCAAGTAAAATCTGTGCAGTTTTCCCATCAGTTTTCATGCATGTATGGTGTGAATAAGTCCTAAAAAACCTGTCACATGACACTAAAAACAGATACAGTTAAACCTAAAACCTAGGATTGTGAGTAATGCGGTTAACAAGCTTTTCGCAATACAAGCAGTTTTTTTTCAAATTCAAACTCGGTTTGCGAGTGCTATCTCGCATAACAAGCAGAGTTCAGCCTTTTTGCATGCAATACTGCATGTGGCCAGATGTGAGGGGGTGCTGGTGAGCCTCGGAGGCGGCCGGAAATACTCGGAATTCCTCAGGTTATTTTTAAAGGGGTGCCACCTCTAAAGCTGCAGGTACCCAAGAATATTTTAGATGCTCCACATAGGGTCCCCTTCTTTCAGAACCTCAAGGTCTATTACCCATGTAGAAAATGTGGGATTTGCCAATTTAATAAATCCAATACAAGGAAGATATATCACTTTAGTTCAGGGGTGACTAAAGGACAATATGACATTAAAACCTTCATTACTTGCACCTTACAAAATGTTGTGTATATGCTAATTTGCCCGTGTGGCCTGCAGTACATCGGTTGCACTGTTAGATCTATGAATGTGCGATTGATGGAACATGTGGCTAACATTAGAAAAGGCTTTCCGAAGCATTCTGTGTCGAGACATTACTTGGAGCATCATAATCGGGACCCCACTGGGACTACATTTGTGGCTATCGATCGCTTTACCCCGCATTGGAGGGGGAGCTTTGTGTGGCGAGAGATATCACGAATGGAGACCCAATGGATTTTCGATCTCAAGAGCTATACATTTGGGTTGAACATAGACTGGGATATTAATTGTTTCATCAATAATGGATTAATTGTCCCAGTCTGTGTTCAAATGCTTTGATGTGACCTGGCCTTCCTAGGGAATGAGCCCCTTGGGACTGAACAATGGGACGTCCCTCATAGCTTTTCCAGTGATTTCTATATATTATATACTATGTATTATATTTGTAGATTTCCTATTTTTTTTCCTCCAGTATTAACTTTCAAATTTTTATGGAATTATTTTATGGCTTACCCTTTTTACATGTAGTCTGTTATGCACATCTATGTTGGCTTTATTATCATTTGTGTTAATTTTTGTATCTAGATCCAGTGAGGGTTTGCTTTAATTTTCTCCCTGGCCGTTCTTCTCTCCTTACTATTTCAAGGGTGCAGGTGCCATGGTGTGCTGCCCTCCGGGGAGATGTTGGGTGAAAGCCGCCTGTGGAGTTGCCTATTCGGACGGCTTGACAGCAGTTATATAGGGCAGAGCAGTTGAGATGCTGCATGTCTTTTTATTAACGGTTTTGACCTTCCCTGATCGCTGAATGAAGCTGCTTGTTATGATAGCTCCACTTTCTTTTTGTAGGGCACGGTGGCTTTGATGTCCAGCACTCCAAAGTAAGAGGAAATACCTCCGTGGACGGATGAGTGGAGCTGCCTTTTGAAGACAGCTCCACTTCCTGCCTGTGGAACGCAGCGGCCATGACGCCGTGTGCTCCAAATGAGTTCCAGTTTATCTTAGTGTATAGAATAGCATCAGGATTGAAAACAGGTATTGGCGCCCTGTGGGGGAAAAAAACTTTTAAGGGGAGAGAATGAATAATAAGTGAATATTTTTTGGTTATGCAGCCAACTTGACTTCCAGGAAAAACCTGGATTAAAAATTGTGATAATGATAAACAAGTATGTGGCACTCGCCTTCCCCTAATATAAACAAATATGGGAATATAAAATTATTAAAATCAATTAATTCATCAAAGTGTTCATAATCATAAATATACACATAAATTGGTATGGCTACCCAAGTAACCACTAGGATGTGTAACAGCGCTTTTTAAAGTCCTTAGAAAAGTCCATCAAGACAGGGGTGCAAGTAGTCCCAGAATCACAGATTTTACAGTGAAGACAGATACGGGAAATAAGGACACCGATCACCAAAGATGAGATGTTTTCACCACGTGTGGCACCCCAATAAACAATCTTTTATTAAATTGAATCCAACCCGTATCTATGCTCGGCAGAAGAAGAGATCAGAAGAAGTGTCTGCCGAGCATAGATGCGGGTTGGATTCAATTTAAAGTCTGTGACTAAGCCAGAAGAACGCTTGCCAGTTATATGATACGGGCTTTATCAAATTTACTTTCTGGTAAGCAGATTGTTTAATGGTGTGCCGCACGTGGTGAAAACATCTCATCTCTGGTGATCAGTGTCCTTATTTCCCGTATCTGTCTTCACTGTAAAATCTGTGATTCTGGGACTACTTGCACCCCTGTCTTGATGGACTTTTTTAAGGATTTTAAAAAGCGCTGTTATACATCCTAGTGGTTACTTGAGTAGCCATACCAATTTATGTGTATATTTATGAATGTTTATCACTTTTTTAAAAAAACGGCAGCTTGAGAGGTCCGTGTGTTCAGTACGTAGCCCTTTACTCCTATTAACCAGGTGCTCCATATGCGCTGATTGGTGCGAGTTGACTAGGGGCACAGTCATATTACACTTTTTTTGTTCAAAAGTGTTCATAATACCACGTTAAATGCAATGTATCAAAAGACAGTGGGAAAGTCCATAGAGTGATGATGCTGTGAAACAAGGTTAGTTCATCAAAAAAACTATATAATAATTCCTTCTGTGATTAGAAAAAAGTCCTTCAGCCGTGCTCAGCAAAAGTGCTATAGTGCAAACTAAAAAGTCCTTCTGGGACCTTGTCAAATCAGTGCTCCACCACAAACGTGTAACAGGGGTTCACACTCACCGAATAAAAGATGTAAATACGCCCAATCAATATATGGTGCTGTAAGCGGATCTTACATCAACCGAGATCAAGTAAAACTGCAAGCCGATCTTTCATCATCTGAGATTAATGATCTTCCATCATGAAAACCAGCTCATGCAAGCAAAATGACAATATCTTCATTGCGCAACTTCATTTACTAAAAGTAATGACAATAGATAAAAGGAAGTACCAACTGATGACGTGTTGACTGGACACGAAATGCATAGAAGTCACGCCTTCATCTGACGTCACATCCGACTTCCGTGGTTCCGGCAATTGGAGCGGTGGTACGCACACCATACAGGCATGGAGCCAGCTACATCCAGATGCACATCCCTATATAATAGCACGCTTAGGGGCCGTGGACACGCCCCTGAAGACAGCCTATTGGGTGAAACGCGTCAGTCGGTACCACGACCCATCTGTGCAAGCTGAGGAACAAAGGATTTGTTTTACAAAGCTGTCCTGTCATTTTAATAATGTAAGTGGAACCTTAATAAATTTTATACTGATTGTGTACGGGCTTCACTATAGAGTTTTTTATTTAAACCTCTCCTGGTATACCCCGTGTGAGGCTTTTCAGTGAGATTCTACCCCCCTCTCTGGATGGTGTGAGTGGATGCCCCTTACATGGGACAGGATTTCCAGGATTTACATCTGGTTGCAATCTGGTAAGGAGACTTGCCTGGCACCGGGGTGTTGTGTGTATCTTTCTACAGCACTGGGTAATGGCTTTGGGTCTCCCTCCTATCGGTGGTGAATGTGTGTAAGAATGTCACTACGGAGTTTCACTATGAGATTTATTTATTCCTGCTTAATGCTATCTTCCATGTGAGGGAATGCTTCATTCGGTTTATGAGAAGACGAGTGAATGCACCTGGGAAGGACAAGCAATATTGTGGACCACATTCACATGCGTTTTTGGAATATGTGTCTGGTAAGGAGACTTGATAGACTTGCTGTTAGCCTGGTAATTTGCCCTGTGGACGGTCTTGGCATCGCACTCAATGCATTTGTTTTAACAGAGACTTCACTTGCATATGTTTTGTGCCATTATTTGGACTCTTTTTTGATTATATAGTTACTTTTTTAGCACTGCATTTTGGAAAATTACATGCTGTTATTTGTTGATCAAAGCAATTCATGCTAGCTGCTCTGTTTTTTAATTCCCTTTAGATTCTAGCGCAGATTTTTTTTTTGTTATTAAATTTCAGGTGATACAGAGGGCCAAATTACACAACACAAGCACTGTGCTGTTATGAATGCTTTAACCGCTTTCCGACCTCCCGCCGCACATATACGGCGGCTAGGTGCAGGATAGCACAAAAAGCCATATCCACAAGTCGGTCCATGCATGTTATGTAGATGTCCACTGACCACCCACAATCGCTCTGTACAAAAGCAGAACAGGGATCTGCCTACAGTTGTATGCAAAAGTTTAGGAACTCCTGACAATTTCCATGATTGTCATTTATAAATATTTGAGTGTTTGGATCACCAATTTCATTTTGATCTATCAAATAACTGAAGGACACAGTAATATTTCAGTAGTGGATTAACAGAAAATGTGCAATATGCATCAAAACGACATTAGAAAGGTGCATAAATTTGGGCACCCCAACAGAAAAATCACATCAATATTTAGTAGAGCCTCCTTTAGCAGAAATAACAGCCTCTAGACGCTTCCTATAGCCTGTAATGAGTGTCTGGATTCTGGATGAATGTATTTTGGACCATTCCTCCTTACAAAACATCTCCAGTTCAGTTAGGTTTGATGGTTGCCGAGCACAGACAGCCCGTTCAAATCACCCTACAGATGTTCAATGATTCAGGTCTGGGGACTGGGATGGCCATTCCAGAACATTGGACTTGTTCCTCTGCATAAATGCTGAGTAGATTTTGAGCAGTGTTTTGGGTCGTTGTCTTGTTGAAATATCCAGGCCCAGCATAACTTCAACTTTGTGACTGATTCCTCAACATTATTCTCAAGAATCTGCTGATATTGAGTGGAATCCATGCAACCCTCAACTTTAATCAGATTCCCAGTACCGGCACTGGGCACACAGCCCCACAGCATGATGGAACCTCCCCAAATTTTACTGTGGGTAGTAAGTGCTTTTCTTGGAACGCTGTGTTCTTTTGCCGCCATGCATAACCCCCCTTGTTATGACCAAATAACTCAATCTTTTTTTCATCAGTCCATAGCACCTTATTCCAAAATGAAGCTGGCTTGTCCAAATGTGCGTTTGCATTCCTCAAGCGACTCAGTTTGTGGCTGTGTGCAGAAAAGGCTTCTTTCCCATCCCCCATACAGCTTCTCCCTGTGCAAAGTGCGCTGAATTGTTGAACGATGCACAGTAACACCATCTGCAGCAAGTTGATGTTGGAGGTCTTTGGAGGTGGTCTGTGGGCTGTTTTTGACCGTTCTCCCCATCCTTCGCCTTTGCCTCTCCAATATTTTATGTGGCTGCCACTTCTAGCCTTAACAAGAACTGGGCCTATGGTCTTCCATTTCCTCACAGTGGACACTGACAGCTTATATCTCTGTGATAACTTTTTGCAGCCTTCCCCTAAACCATAATGTAGAACAATCTTTGTTTTCAGGTCATTTGAGAGTTGTTTTGAGGCACCCATCTTGTCACTCTTCAGAGGAGAGTCAAAGAGAACAACAACTTGCAATTGGCCACCTTAAATACCTTTTCTCATGATTGGATGCACCTGTCTATGAAGTTCAAGGCTTAATGAGCTCACCAAACCAATTGTTTGTTCCAATTAAACAGTGCTGAGTAGTCACAGGTATTCAAATCAACAAAATGACAAGGGTGCCCACAATTATGCACCTGTCTAATTTTGTTTTGATGCATATTGCGCATTTTTTTTTAATCCGATAAACCTCTTTTCACTACTGAATTACTACTGTGTCCTTCAGTTATTTGATAGATCAAAATGAAATTTCTGATCCAAACACCCAAATATTTATAAACGGCAGTCATGGAAATTGTCAGGGGTTCCTAAACTTTTGCACACAACTGTATGTAAACAAGGCGGGTCCCCGTTCTGCCAGGGGACATGTCAGAGATCTGCTGTTGCCAGTTATCGGGAACAGCGATCTCTGTCATGTCCCTGGCAGTCCATCCCCCTACAGTTAGGACACGCTGAGGGAACACACTTAACCCCTTTATCGCCCCTACTGTTAACCATTTCCCTGCCAGAGTCATTTATACATTGATCAGTGCATTTTTATAACACTGAACAATGTAATAATGTCACTGGTCCCCAAAAAGTGTCATTTGGGGTCAGATTTGTCTGCCACAATGTTGCAGTCCCTCTAAAAATCACAGATCACCACCATTACTGGTAATAACAAAACAAAAAAAAAAATCCCTAAATCTATCCCATAGTTTGTAAACGCGATAACTTTTGCACAAACCAATCAATATATGCTTATTGAGATTTTTTCAAACCAAAAATATGTAGACGAATATATATCTGCCTAAACTGATGAAGAAATTAGTTTTTTTAGGATATGTATTGTAACAAAAAGTAAAAAAAAAAATGTTTTTTTATTTCAAAATTGTCGGCCTTTTTTTGTTTACAGCGCAAAAAATAAAAACTGTAGAGGTGATCAAATACCACCAAAAGAAAGCTCTAATTGTGGGAATAAAGGATGTCAATTTTGTTTGGGTACAACATCACACTACCGCGCAATTGTCAATTGAAGCGTCTCAGTGCCGTATCGCAAAAATGGCCTAGTCAGGGAGTGGGTAAATCCTTACAGTCCTTATCCACCTGTTGACTGCCTGCCACAGCAAGACAGCGGCAAAGTGGCGCATTATCGCAAAACACCATCACCTGGCAGCGGCCGCGATAGCTAGTATTGTGAGCACGCGTGCGCCGCCGGAGGTGCTTGCGCGCTCACTGTGCTCCTGGGGACCAGGAAGCGAGTAGGGTGGACTCGATCTCCACCGACTACCCACGATGGCCCCCCCGCAGTGAGAGAATGGAGGTCCGTGTATGTAAACATGGATCTCCATTCTGACAGAGGGGGAAGGGCTGTGATCACAGGCTTCCTGTATATGGGAGCCGTGATCACTCCCCTCCCCCTGCCAGCCCAGCCCCCATACAGTTAGAACACACTGAGGGAACACAGTTAACCCTTAGAGCGCCCCCTCCAGGTTAACCCCTTCACTGCCAATGGCATTTACACAGTAATCAGTGCATTTTTATAGCACTGATCGCTGTATGAATGCCAATGGTCCCAAAAAAGTTTCAAAATGGTCCGACGTGTATATACAATATCACAGTACTGCTAAAAATCAGCAGATTGCCGTCATTACTATAAAAAAAAAGAAATGAATTCTCATCATTCGTAAACGCGGCAACTTTTGTGCAAACCAATCAATAAATGCTGATTGCGATTTTTTTCACCAAAAGATGAGGAAGAATATAAATCGGCCAAAACCGATGAAAAAAAGTTTTTATATATTTTTTTTTTTTGGATTTGTATTTTAACAAAAAGTAAGAAAAATCTTTTTTTTTTTGCAAAATTGTTACTCTTTTCTTTTTTTGTTTATAGCGGCGATGAGAAATGATGCAGAGGGGATCAAATTCCTTCAAAAGAAAGCTCTATTTGTGGGGAAAAAGGACACAAATTTAGTTTGGGTACAACATCGCACGACCGCGCAATTGTCAGTTAAATTGACGCAGTGGCGAATCGCAAAAAGTGCTCTGGTCCTAAACTGTGAAATCCTTTCGGGGCTGAAGTGGTTAAAGGAGCAGGATCCATTTTTTTCTTTTTTAGGGTAACAAACACTTTAAGAGGAGATCAAAGGACAGTAATGTTTCATCAAAGTGGAATTTTTTTTTATACTACTAATGGCGGTGATCAGTGACTTATAATGGAACTGTGATAGCGCGGCGGACAATCTCACACTAACAGTGATAATACTATACACTGCCACTGTGGTAATGACACTGGCTGGGAAGGGAGTTAACATCTAGGGTTATCAAGGGGGTTAAATGTGTGCCTAACAATGTGTAAGTTTCAGCATACACAGAGATAAAACAAGAAAAGTCAGTGTAACTATACTACACCAAAGAATGGGGTCCTGCCACATCCCGTGGGATACCAAAGACAGAACACAGTTTTATGGGACTTTGAGGCCAAACCCCACACATAGGTGTACTCTAAAAGTCATATTTTTATTATATATACAGTATCTCACAAATTTTTGTAAATATTTTATTATATCTTTTCATGTGACAACACTGGAGAAATGACACTTTGCTACAATGTAAAGTAGTGAGTGTACAGCTTGTATAACAGTGTAAATTTGCTGTCCCCTCAAAATAACTCACACAGCCATTAATATCTAAATCGCTGGCAACAAAAGTGAGTACACCCCTAAGTGAAAATGTCCAAACTGAGCCCAAAGTGTCAATATTTTGTGTGGCCACCATTATTTTCCAGCACTACCTAAACCCTCTTGGGCATGGAGATCACTAGAGCTTCACAGGTTGCCACTGGAGTCCTCTTCCACTCCTCCATGAAAACATCATGGAGCTGGTGGATGTTAGAGACCTTGCGCTCCTCCACCTTCCATTTGAGGATGTCCCACAGATGCTCAATAGGGTTTAGGTCTGAAGACATGCTTGGGCAGTCCATCACCTTTACCCCCAGCTTCTTTAGCAAGGCAGTGGTAGTCTTGAAGGTGTGTTTGGGGTCGTTATGTTGGAATACTGCCCTGTGGCCCAGTCTCTGAAGGGAGGAGCTCATGCTCTACTTCAGTATGTCACAGTACATGTTGGCATTCATGGTTCCCTCAATGAACTGTAGTTCCCCAGTGCCGGCCACACTCATACAGCACTGGACCATGACACTCCCACCACTATGCTTGACTGTAGGCAAGACACACTTGTCTTTGTACTCCTCACCTGGTTGCTGACACACACACTTGACACCATCTGAACCAAATAAGTTTATCTTGGTCTCATCAGAACACAGGACATGGTTCCAGCAATCCATGTCCTTAGTCTGCTTGTCTTCAGCAAACTGTTTGCAGGCTTTCTTGTGCGTCATCTTTAGAAGAGGCTTCCTTCTGGGATGACAGCCATGCAGACCAATTTGATGCAGTGTGCGGCGTATGGTCTGAGCACTGACAGGCTGACCCCCACCCCTTCAACTTCTGCAGCAATGCTCTTAGCACTCATATGTCTATTTCCCAAAGACAACCTCTGGATATGACGCTGAACATGTGCACTCAACTTCTTTGGTCGACCATGGTGAGGTCTGTTCTGAGTGGAACCTGTCCTGTTAAACCGCTGTATGGTCTTGGCCATCGTGCTGCAGCTCAGTTTCAGGGTCTTGGCAATTTTCTTATAGCCTAGGCCATCTTTATGTAGAGCAAAAATTATTTTATTCAGATCCTCAGAGAGTTCTTTGCCATGAGGTGCCATGTTTAACTTTCAGTGACCAGTGTGAAAGAGTGAGGGTGATAACACCAAATTTAACACACCTGCTCCCCATTCACACCTGAGACTTTGTAACACTAACGAGTCACATGAAACCGGGGAGGGAAAATGGCTAATTGGGTCCAATTTGAACATTTTTACTTCGGGGTGTACTCACTTTTGTTGCCAGCAGTTTAGATAATAATGGCTGTGTGTTGAGTTATTTTGTGGAGACAACAAATTTACACTGTTATACAAGCTGTACACTCACTACTTTACATTGTAGCAAAGTGTCATTTCTTCAGTGTTGTCACATGAAAAGATAGAATAAAATATTTACAAAAATGTGAGGGGTGTACTCACTTTTGTGAGATACTGTATATAAAGATAAAAAACAAGCATACAAAGCATATAAAGGACATATATAGAGAAATGGCATAAAAAGTACTAGATCGCAGATTAGTGTTCATCTGCGATCCAGTACTTTTTATGCCATTTCTCTATATATGTCCTCTATATGCTTGCTTTTTATATTTATATATATAATAAAAATATGACTTTTTAGAGTACACCTATGTGTGGAGTTTGGCCTCAAAGTCCCATAAAACTGTGTTCTGTCTTGTGTAAGTTTCAGGGACGAGATACAGAGAGATTGTTCCTTTTTTACAGAGCTTGGTGTTGATTGTCCACACAGGGCGGTGGGCTGTGATTGTACAGCAAGTTCAAGCTGTGAATCATTAACCGGGACTTGCCGACAGGCTCCCGCTATGTACAATCACAGCATGTGCTGGCAGGGGGCATGCACATGCATGCGCCCTAAACCTGTAAACAGGCAATGAGGCCGCCTGCAGTACACAAGTGGTTAAGTTGGGGTAACACGGAGATAAGTAAAATTAAAATGAACAAACCTACTTGAGCAAAGTTGCTGAGTGTTCTCGCTAGCATTGATAGGTCATGGAGTGGTTTCACTTGTCACTTGTTGTTTGTTATAATGCATTCACAACAGGTACACTTTATATGATCTGACTCCGCAACATATCTCCAACAAGTTTCTTCCAAAGCCTTGTTTATCCCGTAAGATTGATAAATACTCTTTGTTATGTTGTCCGATACAAAGCAGCCCATAAAACATGCCTAACAAGGTCATTGTTCTCCGAGATGTATAAGTACCATAGATCAATCATTCCTTTAGTGGCCACTGCAGATATAAAGTTTCTGTGCCACAGAAGCTATTCTGTCATTCACTTATACACAAGAGCCTGACAACAATGCCATCCAGCCAGAGTTGACGAGTTGGCATACGCTGATCTTGAGGGAGCGCCAGCTGGACAGTCAAGGGCATACATCAAGTATTTTTGGCAGGACATCTTAACTCTATTGTACATAGATTACCTTTGCTACAATATCCCAAATGCCCTTATGCATCATTTTGTGAAAGGTATTTTTCTTTTCATCCAACAACCAAAATCCGGGATAGAGATAAATTTAAGAAAAATATTTGAGTATTAACTGCTATTGCCTGCGATATCTCTGGCTCGCTCTGTTTTCTTGCACAACAAAGATTGGTAAACCTAAGATATCAGTTATATATAGCAAGCTAGGAATGGGGTTTACAAATATGTACATATCATTGTTTGCCCTTGTACTGCTTGGACCTTGAAGAAGGGGAGATACCCCGAAAGCTTGTCCTGAAAAAATGTTATGTTAGTGCAAATAAAAAAAGTATCACGGACAGTACTCAATTTTCTTTTGCCCTTGTAAAAATGTTAAAGGAGAGTTCCGCATTTAAAAAAAAAGTGCACTAACACAGAGCTGGGACAAGGGGTGGGCAGGAGAGGCGGCTGCGTTGGGTGCAATGGTTTATTGCAGGGATGAGGGTGCCTTGACCCTAAAGGGGGAGGGCGCAGTTTGGCCTCTTTGCCCTGGGCGCTGGATGACCTTGTCCCGGCATGACACTAACATATATTGCTACAAAGACCTTGTAATTGAATCAAAATCATAGATTGGCGATGCCCCTCCAAGCTCCTTATCTGTGCAAGTACAGTGATTCCCGCTAAAGAGTGCAGGCTGGGGGAGCGCTCACCTTAGTTCAATGTGTATTGAAATTTAGCAAAACAGAGTGTTCAGTATCAGTTGAAAATTACGACACCTACAATTTTGCAAAGAACTGCCTCATCCCATGGAGTACAGAAAGAGGACAACCTTTTGGCGGGACTGTGTATGCAGTACTCACAAAAATGGGGCACCAAAGTAGATAATAAAATGTATTATTTATTCATTTAGCATATAAAAACCTATACATAGGTACACAGATAAACATATAAAACATATACAGAAAGATACATTGCAGCAATACTGAGTTGTAAGAGTTACTTCCAACATTTCAACTGTAAATAGTCTTCGAATCGCAGCCATCATACAACAGTGATGTTTATTCTAATGTTAAAAAAACACAAGAATAATTAGTGCTGCATAATATAAACACGTTTACAAAATTTCTTTTTCACAATTCTATTATCCAATAATCAATAAATGCCAACATCTCTTGACCTAAAGCAAAAGAAAAAGAGAAACTTACAGTGCCGGTGGAGGACCACACAGTCCCGCCAAAACGTTGTCCTCTTTCTGTAGTTCAATGTGTAAACATGTATAAAGAAAACGCCACACATCCAGTAAAGCCCAACAGAGTCTATAGCAAAAGTATTCTAAAGCCAAGGTCCATCCAAGCCATGTCCACTGACGCATTTCACCACACCCAAGGGGCTTAGTCACTGAGGCATTAGGGACCAAATCTTTTTACATGTAATTAAATGTTATTGAAGTGGGACTACACTGCATCTGAACACCACAAACCAAACATGCTATTTAACCACTTGCAAACCGTAATACACACACACACTATATATATATGTATATATATACACACACACACATATACACACACACACACACACACACATATACACACACACATACATACACACACACATACACACGGGGAAGCCAATAAGTTCTTACCCTCACCAAGCTCCAGATGTGCTAGGGATCTGAAATTTAGTCCATTGACTCTTCCTTCTCTACATATCCACCTCCTATGGTTACATACTTCTCACATCTGTGGAACAGACCTTTAATACCATCTGTGTAGAAGGATGCTGTCACGTACCTGATCTGAGGCTGAGATGCCGAGAGAGGCTCCCCTTGCGGCTAAATGCAGCATGCCTCTGGGGTTGAGACAGAGGGTAAAGTGCATAAAGAAGCACGGGTCACTGGAGCAGATGGGTGAGGCATGTAGGGTTTGCTTCCAGACTGGATGAAGCAGCAGAGACACCGACAGCAGGTGGAGGCTAGACAGCGGCCCGCTTCAGGAACAGGACTGGAATCAGCTGGCAGAGGGTCAGCAAGACCGGTCTGGGTGAGCAGGATGCTGAGCAGGTACAGTCCCAAATGCTGGCTGTCAATCAGGTGCAGGCAAGTAGATGGAAGGCAGGTCCATTAGCCAGGCCGAAGGTCAAACACCAGGAATCAGGTAGCAAGTCCGGAAGGCAAGCCAAGGGTCAGATACCGGGAATCAGGCAGAGAGAAGTCCAAGATCAAGCCGAATGTCAACATAGGAGAGAGTCAACGGGAAGTCCAAAAGCCAAGCCGGGTCGATACAGGAATCAAGCAGGATAACAGGGAGGCAGGCTCAGGAACAAAGGAGAGCTGAAGACGATCTAGCAATTAGGAGGCAAACTGAGCAGCTTTTTATAGGACAGCAAGGAATCCTATTGGGAGCTGAGTGCGTGCCCATTGCACATGCGCCGTCTCGTCCCGTTGCGTGCACGCATTCGCACATGCAAACTTCTTCTGTACGTTCGTACCGGGATGCGCTGACAGGTTCGTACTGGGATGCGCTGACACGTTCGTACCGGGATGCGCTGACACGTTCGTACCGGGATGCGCTGACACGTTCGTACCGGGATGCGCTGACACGTTCGTACCGGGATGCGCTGCTCGTGACAGATGCATATTTGGAGGAAAACCAGCTATCAACTTCAGCAATGACTGTCTCATCATTGTGGAAACGTCTTCCCTGTAAATGTTTCTTCAGATTTGGACACAGGGAGAAGTCAGATGGTGCCAGGTGAGGTGAGTAAGGTGGATGGGGCAGAGGTTCACAGCCACAATCATGAACAAAAGTGAGAGCCGGTACAGGTCCAAAATGCTTTGTGCACATTCCACTCTTTGCCTGTTTTTGGAAAGGTGTCATTAACCTGGGAAACCAACTAGCAGCCACTTTGCTCATATGTAAGAGGTTATGTAATATATTGTAAACTGACCCCCCTACTAATGTTCACCTCCCTAAATAAGAAATTAATAGTCACACTTACTATCTGCTCAAATTTCACCACCACACTTTGCTCTGTGGCAGTTGATGGACGACCTTCTTGTGGGTCACCCTGTATATTTGAGCAACCACACTTGAATTCTCTCTTCCATCATTTGACAGTCTCATATGGTGGACAATCCTCTCCATACACAGCTGACCTCTCTTCATGGATTATTTGGGCAGATTTCCCTTGAAGATGGAGGAACCTAATCACGGCTCAGTATTCAACTTTATCCGGCATGACACCTACTCCGTTTCTCTTGGCTCGAACAAAAACAAAAATTGGCATGCATATTACATATAGACCTGCAAAATTTCAGATCCCTAGCATATCTAGATCATGGCGAGGGTAAGAACTTATTATCCTACCTTCATACATTGCAGTTTGCAAGTGGTTTGCCAGGTTTATGGCTGAAGCTATTAGCCATAACCCTGGCATCTTTGTCTTCAGCCTGCACTCATCTGTGTTTCTCGGGCTTACCGCTTCCAGCAGCGCTCAAGAGAAATGATCTGACGGTGCAGCTGGCTGGTCAGAGAGGCGATAAAAGACTAGATCGCCTCTATTGGAATCCCAATAAATGTATATATTGATTGGTTTGCACAAAATTTTTAGCATCTCCAAACTATGGGATTTTTTTTTTACTAGTAATGGCGGTGATCAGCGACTTATGGTGAGACTGCAATATTGTGGTGGACATTCTGACAATAACTGACACTTTTGACACTTTTTAGGTGCCAGTAACACTAATACAGTGATCAGTGCTAAAACATTTGCACTGTCACTGTACTAATGACACTGGCTGGGAAGGGGTTAACATCAGGGGCGATCAAAGGGTTAACTGTGTGCCTAACCAGAGTTTTACTATGCTGTGCGACTAGGGGAAGAGATGTCAGAAAGGCGATCTGCCATGTTTACATAGGCAGATTGCCGTTCTGCCTCTCTGCCTATTGATCGGTGGGTGCCAGAGGACATTGGGTACTGTACACCCGCCGATCGGCTTCAGCTGTGTGTAATAAAACCAGAAGCACACTTCCCCGGAAGCGTCGGATCACGTATATATATATGGAATCTGGAGCACAGGTGCCACCCTGTAGCAGTAAAACAGCTATGGGGCAGACATTAAGTCGTTAAAAGAACATTATTTGGATTTCTTTGTTATCTTATGTAACGTTATTTCTGATTAAGCAGGTCCATAGCAGAAATTTTAAATCTGGTCCATAGGGGGCCTACAGGGGTGAGAGGGGAGGTTGTTAAAGTGGTTTTACATTTACTATACGTCCAAAGTTCTAATATGAAACATGACTATTTATAGTTTTCCCAAGAATCTATATTTCAAGACTTTACCTAACGTACAAAGGTGTTAATAGATAAAAACATTGCATAGCAAAGCAACTAACATTGTGTTGTATTTGTGCTTCATAGAGGGAGGCAAGGTCATCTCAACTAGGAAACGGAGAAGTAATGAGCTCACTTTAGCAACCCTCAAGACTCTTCAGCTGAACGTTCTGTGAATCATGGAGCTAGTTGTTGTTCATTAGAGAAGGATACACCTGTTATCCATTTTATCTTTACTTCACCTGGGTGAAGATGAGCAAAGGAATAAAGAAATACCAGATGGCGGTGTATGTGAACAACGGACCATAGGAAATAATGGAAGGAAGCAGAACCTACCTTTTTCTATTTATTCCTTTTTTGTTTCTCAACATCGATAGACAGCAAGATGGAACAAGGATCAAAATGCCCCACAAGGCCCCTCTATCAACATTTCTTGGATACTTTTATCCTATTATTAAATTTAAATCTAAAAGCTGCTTGTTCAATTTCCAATAGAGGTTGTTAAAGCTGAACTCTAGGCAGATATAAAGTCACAAATGAATGCAGCTAAGTGTTAATACATCATTATGTGTATTTTTTATTACAAGCAGTGAAAGAACCTCAATTTGACTTTGTTTTGGTATCCTTTATTCTGCTGGATAGCAGAGCTCAGAATGGGGAAGGGTAAAGCAACGCAAAGAGCCATTCAGTGGTGCTGAAGTGCTCATATGCTAACAAAGGGCATGCTGATAGGAGAAGAAAGCAAAGTAGCAGAGAGATGAGCTCATCAATCTGCTTCTTTTCCATTCAGAGGTTGGAGGAGGTACAAGACCTGATCTTAGGCAGCGCCAAGTAAAGTTTGGAACAATGTTGCATCCTTGGGTACCACTAACAGACCTCTTGCCTATTCTCATGCTAGGCCCCAATCCCAGAGGGGACAATACATATTTAATTCCAAATAACTAGCACAGTACCTTATAATAACACTTCTACCAGCATCTTCCCTGGCTGAGCCGGGTATGAGTTCAGAATAGGCGAAACACAAGGTGGAGACAAGTTTGTAAAGCGTTCAATACTTTACTTCGGGAACAGTATGCTTACAAGTTCTCATATTTTAGCAGTGGATATTAATATCTTCTCCAGGACAGACATACTTTGTCTGCCCCTATTACTTCTTCTGACTATGGTGCCAGGACCTCTCTAGGCATTACATGGAAAGCTTCCAAGGCTACATAACTGAATAGAGCCCCGACTAGTTCCATGCGGTCCAACACCATACGCTACCTCCGACCTAGACCTCATCGCTACTTAAAATCCCTATATTCTCAATCTGCACTGTATTTTTATTTTATTAGAGGAAGCCATTTGGTAGCCAAACTGAGCTTTTTTCTAACACCCCCTTGCATTCTCTTCCTCTAGAACTTAGCATGTCCCTATGCCAGGATGGCACTTCACAATGCATGCTAAATACAAGATAACTCAAGTGCAAGCTTACAGCATTGGCATGACCATGGTACATTCCTTGAACAAAACAACATGTTACAAAACGTGTAACAGTATCAAACAACACAGTGGAATTACAAAGAACTTACTGTTTCATATAAAAATTCTACTCACATAGAATCAAAACAGTCAAATTGAAAATCTTGGCCCCACCATAAGGACCAGTTTACCCGTCTTTGGAGGTCATCGAAGAACCGTCAACACCACATTCTCAGCCTGGATTACATCAGAATAACTTTGCCATTGTAAATGTGCCATCCATAACTGTACTATTGTAGACCGTGCTTGAATGCACAAATGGTGAGACAGTCCTTTGTGGCATCCCATATCTGCTGAGAAATCCCCAGATGATCCAAAACAGTACCCTCATACAGTGGCTGATCCTGTTCCTCGATAAGGTCGCAAATGTCCTTGGGCACATGGGGAAATTCCCACCCGAAGTCCAAATAAACCGTGCGCCTATGGCATAGCTAACTGGGCTACTTCCTGATGCTCAGGGCAGGTTGGCGGTAAGATTTCCATGCTTTGGATTTTACAAAAAGCCAGTCCTCCCCGGGGCTTAAACCGTACCCAGTATCCACAATGTGCCTTCATCACTCCCGATAACAGGTTGATGAGGCCATGATGTCCAACAGCTCTGCGTAGCTTGTACGTCATTAACATTCTCTGAATATAAGTACTACCTGCTGCACCACCTACAGTCCACCTCCTTTCTAGAAGTCACCAGAAAGTTCTCAAAAGTTTCAGGACTTCACAGTGTCTTCTTGTGGCCAATCCTGCCAACAACACCAAAATGTAGGCAGGGCCAAGTAAGCATTTGTACCACATTGCATTTTTAGGTACCACTAACAGGCCTCTTGCCTATTCTCACATTCATGGGATAAAAAAAGAATAGAAGGAAAAAGGAAGAAGGAAGACAAAATAAAATAGAAAAGTAAAAAAAAAAAGTAGAAAAAAGCGAAAGCTTGGTACTTGGTAGGCCTTGACTGGAACTTAATGTCTTACAAATGCTAATAAATATAAAACATGAAGAAGATAAGGATTAAAGGGAGAGGGGAAAAAGGGGGAAATTAAAAGAGAAGTAACGGAAGGAGAGAAGGAAGGAAAAGAAGGAAATATAAAAAGAGGGAAGGAAGGAAGACTAAATGGAACAGATGGGCAAAAAAAAAAAAAAAAAATTGAAAACTCAAAAGGCTCTCACTTAATGTCTTACAAACATTAATGAATCTAAAAGTTTGTGGAATAACTGGAGAAAAGAAAAGTTTAGCCTAATAAAAAAAAATATCTGCTGACTTTTGGCAGAAAATTGCTCATCATCAAATTCTGTATTCCTGCTAATTAAATAAAGAACATTGAGCTCATGTCTAACGTGTCTCTTGTTCTGGTAATTCAGTGATCATTAGGTAGACATGGATGACACTCAGTGTTACGCCAACCCTACTCAAGGTTTTGGATAATCTTTAAATCGGCATTACTGTATAACAGATTTAACTGCAGCTACCATTTTAAATGCCCATCTCATTAATAGCAATAGCTGTCACCAGGTAAATGACACAATCGCATTGGGTTATGCTAATAGCAATCTTGCTGGAAGTGCCATGTTAAAATATGTTTGAGTAACAGGATGTAATATACTAGAGATCTGTTAATATTTGTGTCTATCATACGTATCTGCTGTAAGGAGGAAATTCTTATTTTGCTCATTTGTGCATTTAAAGTACTCTTCAATCAAATGTGAACATTTTGCATTTCAACAAAATTAAAGAACAGGGCCCACTTATGGTCATTTTTATTCGTTATTCACTAGTAT
>BLSH010312141.1:122414-143089 GCA_018402905.1 Glandirana rugosa
GGGGGGGGGGGGGGGAATGTAAAGTGAGAACTAAGTAGGAAACGAGCTCCAGCCTCTCTCTCCCGCTTTCCCCCAACCCCGTTCAGTATTGGGAGGGGCACCTGTCCTCTCCCATCTTAGTGGGTCAGTCGATGGTCTTGTCTTTTGTTGATAAACTCTAACCAACAGGCCCACGTTTTGTAAAATTTTCTGGGGGAATCTCCGGCTTGATGTACCAGATCTTCCATCTCTGCAATTTTTTGTGTTCTTTTGATCCAGTCTTCCACCATGAGGGGATTAGTGTCCCTCCAGTAAAGGGGGATACACTGTTTAGCCACATTGATTAAGTGAAGAGCGAGCGATTTACTATATTTTTTTTGGGAGATTGAGGTGTGGTGTAAAAGATACTGGGCCGGAGAGAAGTCCAGAGGAAGCGTCATAATTTCAGTTATGAAGCCGTGGATAGGGTGAGGTATTAAACCTGTTCAATGATTGTTAAGAGTATGTAATAGCATTTAAATAATATCTAGTATGATAATAGGTAGCAATAATTTAACTTAATAAGGTGCATCAATAGTAATTTAAAGCGGTAGTAAACCCATCCATTTAAACAGGTTAAAAACCAGCATGTGCCGGAAATGTAACACTCCCATTGGTTGTGCTCTAAACCAAACTGTCAAACCATCCAATGGCTGGTGTCATAGCTGATCACATGTGCAGCATCATGGCAGTTGTAGATTAAACAGAGGCCAAGATGGCAGCTTCCTTGGCTGAAAATGATAGGAGGGTTCACTGCCACTTTAAATATTCAATCTATATACCAGTATTTGACATGCGTTTCCAAAAATTTAAAATCTAGAAAATGCTGAGCCCTATCTATACATTCCGAATGGTGATAAATAAATAGGCAGTGAATGGTGTTCCCAGTGATGACCCTGTTGTAGATTAAATAATTAAACCAATAGAAAATTATAACTCAAAGTTACATATTAAAACCGACGGTATTCATTAATTAAAAATATGCATAAGCAATGTGTAGTCGTGATCCACCGTGCATGATTGGAGAGGACCGGGAGTTTTGTAAAGGAATTCCAGCCTCTATGCAAGCACCCCCTAGGGGGAACCTGGGTCCGGTGAGTGTGGTTTGTATAGGGGAGCACAGATTGAATCACCTGGCAGTGTGAAGGATTTGAAGTCACCATTTCACATATGTAGCAGGACGCTTTACTTATTGTCTTGGAGCAGAGTTTATTAACCACTTCACGTTGGGTGGACGTCATATGACATTTCTACGTTTGAGAAGGGATATCTGAATGGTGCCTGCAGCTGCAGGCACCATTCAGATATTGTTTTTTAGAGCTGGCGATTCTGAACAACAGGTGCCCCCCCTCCCGCCGCTTTCCGGTCATCTCCGCCGCTTACCGAACCCGCCGGCAGTGGCGGAGATGATCCGATCCTCTCCCCCCCCAGTGTCTGAGAGCCGGCTCCATAGTACAGCAGGGCGGAAATGACACCAGAAGTGATGTCCGCCCAACGGTCTTAAAGGGACCTTTTTTTTTTGTTCTGTCATTTTTTTCATATATTTTTATTTTTTTTGCATTTTAGTGTAAATATGAGATGTGAGGACTTTTTGGCCCCGGATCTCATATTTAAGAGGACCTGTCATGCTATCTCTATAACAAGGAATGTTTACATTTCTTGTAATAGGAATAAAAGTGATCATTTTTTATTTTTTTAAAAAGAACAGTGTAAAAATAAAAAGTAAAAGTAAAATAAATAATTAAAAAAAAAAAAAAAATTTAAAGCGCCACGTCCTTGCGAGCTCGCGTGCAGAAGCAAACGCACACGTAAGTCCCGCTCACATATGAAAACGGTGTGCAAACCACTGGGAACACTGGGAACACCACTCACTGCTTATTTATTTATTTATCACCATTCGGAATGTATAGATAGGGCTCAGCATTTTCTAGATTTAAAATTTTTGGAAACGCATGTCAAATACTGGTATATAGATTGAATATTTAAATTACTATTGATACACCTTATTAAGTTATATTATTGCTACCTATTATCATACTGGATATTATTTCAATGCACATTTTCAAGTTTTATCACCAACACAATGCACATACACTATTACATACTCTTAACAATCATTGAACAGTTTTAATACCTCACCCTCTCCTGGGAATTATATATCTCTATTGCCTTATGATAACTCTACCCTTATAATTGTACCACTTAATAAATTATAATATATTTTTCCTTTTTTTTTTTTTTCTCATTTTTTACCATTTTTTATTCATGCCCCATAGGTTGACTTGTCCACCCAACGGTAACGCCGTGAAATTTATGTTTCTCCCCCACCGAATGTGGGGCATTTTTGATACCAACTATATCCAGGTAATTTGTGAACATCCAAATATGGTGTGAATCCCAACAATATATGTTTCCCATAAAGAGATGATCTTTGTATAAACAGATGTCTTATGCAATACACGATTATGCACTATGTTATTTTGTCACATTATGGTCTATACTATACTATTATGTTTTTTGTCTTTTGTTTCTTGTCTTCTTTACCCTCCTTAGAGCAGGACTTTTCAATATAATATACACTTACTTACCTCAACCCGTTGTTGACGAACGGCTAAACAAGATTGCTTGTTTATGGTACACGAATGATCCTTTTAAAGCTGTGACATGTAAGCGCATTTTTAACATTAAAATAGTTTTTTAACCTAAATACTACGCTATGAGAGGTCATTTCTCCTTCTTCCCATATGAGCCACTTTGATATAAAGATTAGATGGTGAAAGTTGGTGATTCTGTGGGATACTCTGTTGGAGAGATCATCGTCAGATATAAGATATGCCGAGTGACCTTGGGACATCTGGTGAGCCTCAGTTCATTGATTTCACGTGGTGACACTGGTGGAGGAGTTCCTGATTTAAAGTTTTGTTGCACAAGCACTTTAATGACATTTGTTTTGTCTCAGATGGATTGTTAGCACATGCACTTTATCTTTATGACATATGTGATTATTTATTATTGCGCTGCTGAAAACGTTTGCATTTTTTAGTTTTCTATTTTGGATAACTAGGGGACTGCCTGTAATTTGTTTCTCAGTGACAACTAAAATTTAGGATTTTCCATAACTTTTTGTCTTGGTGATGAAGTTCAACCAGGGAAATATAGGATTGGAGCTACCCAATAGGGACAATGACAGCAATAACAAACCATGAAGAAGAAAGCTACAAAAATGTCTTGTAGCTCTCTAATTGATCAAATATTAACCTATTTCTGCTGTAAGAAATATATATTGTGGCAGGGTGAGTCGGCCTTAACGTCCACCTGTGGCACAAATGTGTCCTGAGAATTGTGTGTGGGCCGCTCAGGCTCGATAGGGAGGGGGTTTGTAGACAGTGCATCCGCAGCTGCTGTTAGAGTGCTGACAGGGGATGGAGCCCATCCTGGCTTCTGCAAAGGTTCAAGAAAGGAAGGGTGACCCCTAGAAGTTGCACATCTATGGTGTCCTACTGCAACCTGGACTCTGACCAGGCCATGCCACCAATACGTTTCACTCTGCCCCAGGAGCTTAATCATGCTCATGATTAAGCTCCTTGGGGTGAAGTAAAACACATTGGGGAGCGTGGCCTGGTCCGAGTCCAAGTTGAGGTTGCCACTCTATTCATTGCAGTAGGACGCCTTGGATGTGCAACTTCTAGGGGTCACCCTTCCTTTCTTGGCACATACGTATCCATGGGGGGCCCCAGCACACTTCCTGATACCAAGCTGCCTCCAATAGCTCTGTGGTCTGGAGCAAGTGGGATGCAAGTGGGATGGGCTCCCAATCATGTGACTGTTGTAAGATCCATTTACATCGATCATGTGATGCAAGCATTGCCAGCATTAAAGCAGAATGAAACCACTGAATGAGTGGTCTCCCCTTGTTCCTCTCCTGCACAGCCACTTTACAAACTCTGGCACATGCTCCACCAGTATGAGTATCTTGGTATCTAAGAGCTGGCAGAGCCTGGCGGCGTATCTGTGCATGTGCGAAAGATTCCTGCGAGTGTGCACAAATGCTGTAAGCTTTTGGAAGTTTGCCACTATACTGCCCAGGGGCATTTGTGCATGCACACAGAAATCTGCGGCGTGTGTGCAGATGCGCCACACAGTTGCTGCTTAGTAAACACTGCCTCCTGAGATAGCTGTGATGTAGCAATCCAAGGAGGCAGTGTAACTTTAACTGGCAACTGCGCAGTCATGCAATACAGTATGCAAATGGGATTTATATCATTTTGGTGGCATTTGATCACCACTGGTTTTTATTATTTTTTGCTATTAAAAAAAAATAAGACAAAAATTTGAAAAAAAAAAACACATTATTTTCTACTTTGTTACAAACCATATCCAAAAAAAAAAAAAAAATCTCTTCATAAATGTAAGTCAAAATGTATTCTGCTGCTTGTCTTTGGTTTGTGTGAAAGTTACAGCTTCTACAAACTATGGCATATATATATATTTGAAAATTGATCAATCCTGATGTACTGATGGCCTATCTTATTTCTTGAGGCCCTAAAATTCCAGGACAGTACAACAGACAGTCTGAGGTATTTAGTAAGAGGCATGGTGGGTTTTTTGAAGTTGTAATTCTTTGGATAAAGAAGAAATTAAATAAAATGTGGGTGTTTTTTCCAAATTTTCTTTTTTGACATAATGTATGTCAAACGTATGTTTAAAAATAATAATAATATAACCTTTATTAAATTTTTTCCCCCTTTTTCATTTTCTTCTTTATTTCCTTTTTTCTTATCTACTTTCATCAGAGTAGTTTAGTGTCACCATAGTAGCACTGTACTACTCTGGGGGATCATGGATTTTTTTTTTACACTTCAGTTGCTGTTACAGTGATGTTCTGCACTGTCATGATTGGGTTACATTCATAACAGCTGTAATTTACTATTGTGTGCTGTGATTGGCCTATGGCCATCACATAGTACAGGGTGCTGTGATTGGCCCAGGTACCATGTGATATCTTTGGGCAAATCATGGCATCACTATAGGAATCACAGCTGTTATGACATTATCTACATTCATAATAGCTGTAATTTACTATTGTGTGCTTTGATTGGCCTACAGCTATCTCATAGTACAAGGTGCTGTGATTGGCCCAGGTACCATGTGATAGCTTTGGGCCAATTATGGCATCACTATAGGAATCACAGCTGTTATGACATGATCCACATTCATAGCAGATGTAATTTACTATTGTGGGCTGTGATTGGCCCACATCTATCACATGGTACAGGGTGCTGTGTTTGGCACATGTACCATGTGATAGCTGTGGGCCAATCATGGCATCATTATAGGAATTACAGCTGTTAGGACATTATCTACATTTATAACAGCTGTAATTTACTATTGTGTGCTGTGATTGGCCCACAGCTACAACATGGTACAGGGTGCTGTGATTGTGATCATTATAAGAATCACAGCTTGTTGACATTGTGATCACATGATCCCCCGGGCCACTCAAAGCTGCTGGGTACTGGGAGCCACAATCAACTGTGCCTGTGCTCCTAACCCGGAAGAGGCAGAATGACATACATGTATGAGAGCTCACCTGCCTGTGCCACCCTGCAGCAGTAATTTAGCCGGAGTGGCAATCGGTTAATCAATTACATCATCCCAGATCCCTAGGTGGTTTGTTTACAAACACAAACCTGCTGGGGATTTGTCATTTAGCAGCAATAGCGCTAAGTGCCAATTCACATAGGGGCGACTTGCGATCCGACTTGAGTTGCCTCAAGTCGCTTGACATCTGAAATCCCATTGAAATGAATGGGAGCCGTCTTAATATACGCGACTGAAGTCGCTCCGACTTCAAGGCGACTTCTGAAAAGGTTCCTGTACTACTTCTAGGCGACTTCTATCCGACTTGTGCCCATAGGATTCAATAGAAGTCGCCTCCAAGTCGGATCCCCCATCTACATGGAAGCGACTAAAAGAAAAGAATTTATCCAGGGCAACCACCTCCCTCCCCGCTCTGATTGGCCACAGGCAAAGTCGCCTGGCATAGTCAAGCTTGAAGTTGCCTGCAAGTTGCCTGCAAGTTGCCTAGCAAAGTCGTGCCTAAAGTCGGATCGCCCCTGTGTGAATGCAGCCTAATTGACAGATTCCTGACCGCTGTTTGTAAACAAATGAGCTATATTTAACCACTTGACCTCTGGAAGGTTTACCCCCTTCATGACCAGGCCATTTTTGCCATACGGCACTGCGTTACTTTAACTGACAATTGCACAGTCATCCAACACTGTACATAAATTAAATTGATGTCATTCTTCCCCACAAATTGAGCTTTCTTCTGGTGATATTTGATTGCCACTGGGTTTTTTTATTTTTTGCGCTACAAGCAAAAAAAGATTGCCAGTTTATAAAAATCAAACACTATTTTTTATAAAGCAAAAATCTTGCAAGCAACCTTCAAGTAGTATATAAATTTCAGTGTTAGCTGCAAGCACTTCTCACATTCCTATAAATGCGTTTACAACATCTGATCCAATCAATGTGCCGCGCTAGCTCATCAAAATAAATCCACAGCAACGTGTCAATAATAAATGAACATGCTTTTCTTCAGAATAACATATGTGCAAAACAAGTTAACACTCACGAAAATAATTGTGCCAATACACAATTGAAATAGAAAAAAGTCCAAAATTTGCATTAGCGATATATAAAGCAGGTGTAGCCCATAAGTGTGCGTCTGTGCAAAAAAAAAATCACTGCTGGTGATCACCACCATTCATTTAAAGTGGATGTAAACCCACCACTCACCTAGTATAAACTAATTGCACAGTATTAATGTATATATACATGCAAGCCTCCTGCATGTATCCCTACCTTGTAAATGTCACCCCTTTCAGCAGTAGCAGACTTGCAAAACACTGGAATCAGTGGGTGGAGTTGTGATGTCACATGACTTCCCACCCAGCTCTATACTGAGAGCTGGAAGGAGATGGGAGGGGGAAGTGTGAGGCTTTTTTTGCTCCATGCAGAAGATAAGAAAATGACCTGTCAGTCACACAGCATGGGATGAAACGACTCCTATTTCTCCCTCAGTTGTTTTTTTTCCTACTGAAAAAATATAAGGGGATTACTCAGAGTTGGATTAACTCTTCGTGGCAAAACTGGGCACAGCTGACATGATATCCTGTCCTGTAAAAGGTAGAAGTTTCAGTAATTTTTTTGGGGTTTACATCCACTTTAAGAGTTGCGTAACCCCCTAAGGACTGCCCCACGTACATGTTCTATGGAATGATGGCCCTTAAATGCATAATCACGTACCTGTACGTGATCCTCGTGAATGGCTCTGGGGCGCGTGCGAGCCACCGGAGCCACGCTCCCGCTGTCACTGGATACAGCAGGACCCAATCAGCGGGTCGGGCGGCCGCGGTGGCCACCGACCACCCGCGACCACTCAGTGGAGAGAGAGAAGGACAGTCTGTAAACAAGGCATGCTGTTCTTCTGTCAGTGAGGAACTGAGACATCTGTGATACCTGTTCATCGGGAACAGGGATGTCTCTTTGTCAAAATCATCAATCCCCAACACAGTTAGAAAACACCTGCAGGGAACACATTTAACCCTTTGATCGCCCCTGATGTTAACCCCTTCCCTGCCCGTGTCATTGCATTTTTTTAGCACTGATCACTGTATTGGTGTCACTGGTTCCCAAAATGCATCACTAAGGGGTTGATTTACTAAAGTTTGGAAGTGCAAAATTTGGTGCAGCTCCACACAGAAACCAGCTTCAAGGTTTTATTGTCAAAGCTTGATTGAACAAACTGAGGTTAGACGCTGATTGGCTAGCATGCAAAGCTGCACTGGTTTTTGCACTCTCCAGCTTTAGTAAATCAACCCCTAAAGCCACGTACACACGGGACGACGATCGTACGTACGATAGTCTCAAATCGTATGTTGGCTGTTGTATCCAGCATACTGACTGCACTACACGATCGTACGACTGCAGAAGAACGTTCAGGTGCATGTAATTAGCTAACTTCTGAGCATGCGTGTTTTGCACAATACAACTTGTTGTACCAACTTCTGTGTACACACGATACAACGGTCGTATGAGCGCTTGTTGGTACGACCAAGTTTTCTAGTTTGCTCATACAACTCCCCTTGTACGACCGTCGTATGTTCAGCTGTTCAAATCGAGCATACGAACGATCGATTACATATACGACGGTCGTTAGTACGACCTGTTGTATACGACGGTCGAGCCGTGTGTACGAGGCTTAAGTGTCAGATTTGTCTGCCGCAATGTCGCACTCCTGCTAAAAATTGCTGATCGCCGCCATTACTAGTAAAAACATTTAAAAACAATAAAAAAGTCCCTAAATCTATCCCATAGTTTGTAGACGCTATAACTTTTGTGAAAACCAATCAATATACGCTTATTAGGTTTTTTTTTTTTTACTAAAAGTATGTAACAAAATACAAATTGCCTAAATTGATGTCTTTTATCTTTCAATAAGTTTTTATTGATATTATTGAATTTATCAACGAAAATGTACATACATTTTGAGTATATATACAGAGCTTGATCATAATATCAAAGTATGACAAGAAAACGCTAGGTTAACTATTATCCAAATTTCTGAACCAACTGTATCACCAAACAGCAGCTTAAGGTACACTCTAAACTTAACATTGTTTACTTTAGGTATTGGAGCATAGTCAGCCAAGTACAGGATGTGGACCCGGCACCCCAATGGGGATCAAACTGTGCCACTAGGCACCACATCCCACCATCAATCACATGATTGAGATAAATAAGCCCCCTAGAGGGGCTTATCATGATGAGCTAAAGAAAGCTTTAGAGAGTAGGATATAAATAGATGGGCTCCTGGGAGCCCAGGGCCAGAAGAAAGTCACGAGAGGGATAGAATAGAGAAAGAGGGTCCATCAAGCCAAACCTCAGAGTCAAACTATTACATTATTTATTAACCACTTCCCGACCGCCGTATGCAAAATGACGGCCGGGAAGTGGCTCAGTTATCCTGACTGGACGTCATATGACGTCCTCAGGATAACAAGCCGCCGCCGCGCGCCCGGGGGGGCACGCATCGCGGCGATCGGTGGTGTGAGAGGTCAGCCTGACACCCCGCAATACCGATCTTGGTAAAGTGCTTTGATCCGAAGCACTTTACCATGTGATCAGCCGTGACCAATCACGGCTGGTCACAGTGTAATACAGGAAAGCCGTTTATCGGCTTTTCCTGTACTCAGGTCTGCAGACCTGATGAGGGGAGAGCCGATCGGCTGCATCCCTGACAGGGAGGGTTTGTGCTGATGATTTATCAGTACAGCCCTCCCTCAGATCGCCACCCTAGACCACCAGGGAGCCTGCCCAGGGACCACCAGGGATGTGCCCACCCAGGACCACCAGGGAGCCGACCAGGGACCACCAGGGAGCCGATCTGGACCACCAGGGAGACCCCCCCTAGACCACCAGGTAAGGGACATACTGCCCAATGTGGATGGCACTCAGTGCCACCTTCAGATGCCACCCTAGACCACCAGGGAATGAGCCCCTATCAATGTATATGCCCACCAGTGCCCCTATCAGTGCCCACCAGTGCCCCTATCAATGCATACCAGTGCCACATATCAGTGCCCACCATTGCCACCTACCAGTGCCCACCTATCAGTGCCCATCAGTGCCACCTATCAGTGCCCAGTGACGCCTATGAGTGCCAATCAGTGCCCATCAGTGCCGCTTAGCAGTGTCCGTCAGTGCTGCATATCAGTGCCCATCAGTGCTGTATATCAGTGCCACCTCTCAGTACCCGTCAGTGCTGCTTATCAGTGCCGCCTAACAGTGCTCATCATCGCTGCATACAAGTGCCTCATCAGTGCCACCTCATCAGTGCCGCCTCATCAATGCCAATCAGGACTGCCACATCAGTGCCCACCAGTGATGGAGAAAATTTACTTATTTACAAAGTTTTGTGACAAAAATAGAGAATTTTTTTTTTTTCTTCAAAATTTTCGGTCTTTTTTTTATTTGTAGCGCAAAAAATAAAAACCGCAGGGGTGATCAAATACCACCAAAAGAAAGCTCTATTTGTGGGAACAAAATGATAAAAAATCTGTTTGGGTGCAGCGTCGCACGACCGCGCAATTGTCATTCAAAGCGCAACAGCACTGAAAACTGAAAATTGGTCTGGTAGTAAAGTGTTCTAAGTGCATAGTATTGTAGTGGTTAAAGGATTCCAGGAAGTAGTGAGATGCCAACTTGTCTCTTTTTTTTTTGTTTAGAACGCAAAAAATATAATTCTCAGAGGTGACCACCAAAAGAAAGCACTATTTGTGGGGAAAAAAAGACTTCAATTTTGTTGGGGTACAGCGTCGCACGACCGCGCAATTGTCAGTTAAAGCGACGCAGTGCCGTATGGCAAATAATGGCCTGGTCAGGAAAGGAGTAAAACTTGCCGGGGCTGAAGTGGTTAAAGCGCTCCAAATATACACCACACTTGTGCTCTGCTTTTGGCTGCATTCTCATCTTAATTCCAGTGACCACACAATTAAGTTTGGTCAAATTGCGCTTTTAGGTCTCATCCAGGCTTAGTGGTATGTGCATCCTGTTGGCTTATGTCTCCTTCATAGTATCACGGCCTTAGAATTCTGTGATCTCCTCCCCATCAGTGTATATAAGAAATAAATCTCCAATAGTGTTTTATCTTTTAAAACCAAGTGATGTTTATTTCACATGTAATTATTGAGTACTCACATTTATCGGGTGCTTGTCTCCGTGATCCAGCATGTGTCTGTGCGGTATACACAAAATTCAGCACATTGTTTACATGCAGAGCTCTGTCCAGTGTGTATCCTCACCGGTCATCCATTGGCCGACACCCACTGATCAGCTTCTGCTGTGACTAATCACAGCAGAAACAGCGTGCACCCCCTATCCGAAAGTACATTTAGCAGCCACGTTCTTCCTTTTCTGAGGTCCCCTGCTGGTGCCCCAGGCCCCTCCTCTTCAGTGAGTGCCCCCATGGAAAGGCGATTTCCATGGGGGCACCCGTGCGGGCTTGCTCCCAATCCACCCAGTCTGTGCTTATTAACCACTTCAGCCCCGGAAGGATTTCACACTTTAGGACCAGAGCGCTTTTTGCGATTTGGCACTTCGCCGCTTTAACTGAAAATTGCGCGGTCATGCAACATTGTACCCAAACGAAATTTGCGTCCTTTTTTCCCCACAAATAGAGCTTTCTTTTGGTGGTATTTGATCACCTCTGTGTCATTTCTGATCATCTTTTTCCATTGATTTTGGCCGATTTATATTCTTCCTCATATTTTTTGAAAAAAAAAAAAAAATTGCAATTGGCGTTTATTGATTGGTTTGCGCAAAAGTGGCCACGTTTACAGATGATGAGAATTAATTTCTGGGGTTTTTATATTTTTTACTAGAAATGTCGGCGATCTGCGTTTTTTAGCGGTACTGCAATATTGCAGCGGACATGTCAGACCATTTTGACACTTTTTTGGTACCATTGGCATTTATACAGCGATCAGTGCTATAAAAATGCACTAATTACTCTTTAAATGCCATTGGCAGTGAAGGGGTTAACGTGGAGGGGGCGCTCTAAGGGTTAACTGTGTTCCCTGGATGTGTTCTAACTGTGTGTGGGCTGCCCTGGCTGGGGAAAGGGGATGATCACGGCTTCCATATACAGCAAGCCTGTGATCATCGCCATTCCCCCTTCAACAGAACGGAGATCCCCGTTTACTTACACAGACCTCCGTTCTCTCGCTGCGGGGGGGGGGGGCATCGCGGGTAGCCGGCGGCGATCGAGTTTGCCCTACCCGCTCCCTGGCCCCCCAGAATACAGTGAGTGATATCGCAGCCGCTGTCAGGTGACGGCGGTTTGCGATATCAAGCCACTTTCCCGCCAGACGGTCGGCAGTCGGCAAGTGGTTAATTAATTCATAGAGTCTCTGTCCCGCCCCCTGCTCCCTTGTCACAGCATTTGATTGACAGAAGCAGGAGCCAATAGCAGCCACTGCTAATAATCTACCCAATGAGGAGGGAGATAGAGACGGGAACCGCTGCTCTTGTGCACATCACTGGATTGAATCGGGCTCAGGTAACAATTGGGGGGGGGGCAGGCTTGGGGACTCCTGCAGCACAGAAGGTTTTTTTATCCTATGCAATGAATGCATTAAGGTAAAAAACCTTGAGGCTTTAAAAACCACTTTAAGGCTAGGTTCACACTGCCGTACAGAGCGGCTCACAGCAGGGGTCCGGTGCGTCCCTGTTCATTACAGGTCCGATTGCAGTCTGAATTTTTGGCTGAATTTGAACCTGAAACACACCAGAAGAAGTACAGGACTTCTATGCAATTTATTCTGGAGCCACACCGGAGATGTGTAAACCGGCTCCATAGAGAGCCGGTCACAATTTCCTGACATGGGAATTGGATGCACAATAGTGTGAACCCAGCCTAAAGGTTACATTGTAATGCTTGGTAATATCAAATGCATCTTTAAAGCCTAAAACCACATTTAATGTTCTTTTAAATATTTGTTGGGGCCAAGCTGGACCAAATTATCTATTTACTGCACTAGCAAGTGGGTTTGCTGGCCACGCTGTATGAACTGTATGTAACCTGAGCTACACGCAGTGTACAACACTGTGTTCCGGCAATGGGATGGGGACTTCCCGTCCCACTCCCAGAATAAAATAGAGTCAGTCTGAGTGCTGCTCAGTCATTTATAGGAAGCTTTGTGTGCTATGAATGAGTACAAAGCTTCCTCTGATTGGCTGAGTCAGAGATTGTGACATCATCTACCCACCGCTCTGCCTCAGCGAATCAGTGGAAGGTTTGTATTCAATCATAAAATACAAAGCTTCCTATGAATGACTGAACAGCTCTCAGCCTGACTCCATTTTTAATTTTTATTTTTAGCCAGACTTTATTTTGTTTCCGGGAAAGGATTTGACATTATGTTTGCGAACTTCCCGCCGGGTTTGTGGAACATCCAGTGAACCAAGCATTTCTTGGTTCACACATCACTAGCTAAGCTTAATATAGCACACTACAAAAGAGTTTTGCAATGTCCTGCTGGTATGGGTTTTTTTGGGTTTTTTTTAAACAAAAAATAAAAAAAAAAAAAAAAAAAAGCACACACCAGCCTAGTGCGTTATTAATGACACCATTTATTTATATAAAAGTAACACATTATACTCACAAATGCAGATGAGTGTTAGGGCTCTTTCACACGGCCGGATGGTTCGGGTCCGCCTGTCAATTTTTCAGGCGGACCCGAACCGACGCTCCATTGTCTTCTATGGAGCGGCCAATGTCATCGGTGACATGTCTGCTGACACCAGATCCGCTCCAATCCGCCAAAAACAGACGGATGGAAACCCTATTTTCCATCCGCCTGGCGGATCGGATGAACACGGACAGACGGTCCGTGACCATCCGATCCTCCATAGAGGAGAATGGAGCCATGACAAGTCAGTCTCTGCACGGAGTGCAGAGACGGTCCTGTCATCCGCCGGCTCAGCGGGGATAAACGGATGGATCCCCGCTGAGCAGCGGAGCCCGTCAAAATGGGCTCTGCTAGTGTGAAAGGGGCCTTAGGCTCTTAATATACAGCAGAAGGAACTTCAACCATAGCGACAGCCTGTGGCCCTATACAGATAAAGATGACACCTGATGATATGATATGTAGCAGACTGATGTGTTTTGAGGGTATCCCTTGTTCCTCAGAGCTAATTGCCTGCTGTGTCTCAACTTCTTAAAATATCAATGACGGTGGGGTCGGGCTAAATCTTCTACCACAACCCCTCCAGAGAGGGGTTGGTACCACTAATTAACAAGTGGTGCCTCCAAAAAGGTTGCACAGAGCACAAAACTTATTGTAATGATTATTATGACATAAAATAAAATTTAGCACTCTATTGCTAGAATAGTTATAGGAAAAATTACTTGTGGTAGTTGCATAACCCAATTAATTGGGTCAGGGTTCAGATTCAGGTCTGGCTGGAAGGCTCTACAGACCAGGACTCTATCACCTCCCCCTAGTTCTGAAGGTTTTATTGATACTTCTAGAAGCTAGTGGGCGGGGGTATAGAGGCAGGGATCTGAATATTTATGGAAATCTGGCCAATCCCTAGGCAGGAGGCCTGGCAGGGTGGCTAGACCAGCCCATAATTATTGTGGAGCTTGGCCAGTGAGAGAGTCAGGTGGAAGATGGAGTGCTGAAGTGTTGCTGTGTGATGTCTGAGAGGGGGCCCTGGAGAAGTCCAGAGGCTGGAAGAAGGAAGCTAAAAGAGGGATCTCTACTGCCCTGCAGTCCACCAGGCAAGGGCAGCCTGCATAGCTAGGAAAGGCCTGAAAGCAGTTTCACCTACAGCTGTAGGACAAGGGCAGTGTCTTCAAGACAGCAAAGTTTATTGGCAGTTTCTAGCTGGGGTCTGAAGAGGTTCATTTAAAGGGGACCAATTGCTCATTACAGAGAATGTGTTACTGATCCATTGAGAGAAAGAAGCCACTCTGGAGGGAGTAGACTGTCCAGGATCCATTTCTGTGTTTTTGTATAGAATTTAAAAGCTTTGTCCTCCAAATTAATTTTCAAGTCCAGTTGGGCATTCCATATACCCCTAGACTCTATCCAAGTGGTTTACCCCACATAAAACAAAAACAAGCCCATGGACTGCTTACGGACTTTGAATGCAGGTTGGAAAGTGTGTGTTACCTGACTGTGCAGACTATAGAGGAACCCAAAAATTCAGTGGCTCCTTAGGTGGTAACACTACAAAAATATCAGAGATTCCATACCACCATCACAGTAAATGAGTCAGACTATGCAAAAAGGCCAATAATATGGCCTGCATCCCTCAAATACTGGAAGTGTAACCAGGACCTACCTCTCCAATGCTGCATCATTCATTCATGCTTCATCTGTTGAAGCCTAACACTCATATGCATTTGTGAGTATAATGATTTGTTACTTATCTTATTAAATGGTGGCATTGATAATGTGCTAGGCTGGTGCATCCTTTGTGATATACTGTAATGTTCTGGACTCCCCTGTTCGAAGAGGGCTGCAAGATCTAGGAAGCATTTGGTAACCTAGGAAGATGTAGGTCAAGTGAAGGATCACCTGTGTTAAACTGAAATACGATCCACCTGAGCATGAAAGGAGTCATTGTGTTCTTAAAGTTTAGGAATTGTACAATAAATATAGGCGTTATAAATGCTTAAAAGGGTTGCAAAGCTTAGTTTTTTTGTTTTTTTTAAAATAACAAACATGTCATACTTACCTCTTCTGTGCAAGGGTTTTGCACAGAGTAGCCCGATCCTCCTCTTCTGGGGTCCCCCAGCGGCGCTCCTGGCTCCTCCCCGCATTGAGTGCCCCCACGGGAAAGCGCTTTAGATGGGGGGGGCACTCGTGCAGGCGCGCTCCCGTGTCCTATTGCTGCATCCATTGACACAGACAGCAGGACTCGGCCCCGCCCCCTGGCTCTTGTGTCATTGGATTTGATTGACAGCAGCAGGAGCCAATGGCTCCTGCTGCTATCAATCAATCCAATGAGGACCCGAGACACTGGCTGGAGTGGGTGTTCTCGTCCCCGTTGCTGAAACGATCAGGCTCAGGTAAGTAAAAGGAGGGCTCTGGGAGGCAGCTGCACTACAGAAAGTTTATCACCTTAATGCATAGAATGCATTAAGGTGAAAAACTGTGAAGGTTTAAAACCCCTTTAACCAGTTAGAAACCGGCCCATAGACAAAATACGTCTACAGGGCGGTTGCTTAACTCTGGGAGGACGTACATTGATGTCCTCCCATGAATGCGCTTTCCGCACGCCCCCTAGGGTGCGCACACGGGGAATCTCCATGACCGCCAGGTCCAGGGGACCCGGCACATCACGGATTGCGGTGAATAGCCGCTGTGAGCGACCTTTCACCACGTGATCGCTCCTTCAAATGACGGAGCGGTCACATGTAAACAAGCTGGCGCTTCCGCTGACTTTTCTCTCTCCTCTCCGCACCGATCGGTGCATTGTGAGAGGAGAGAGGGGGGGGGAGAGGACGTGTGCAGTGCTGTAGGCAATGTGTAATGCCCACAGCGCTGCTAAGTGACAGGATGCACCCCCAGTCCCCACCATCCATCCACCACCCACCCAGCCATCCTCACCCCATCCATCCACCACCCACCCAGCCATCCTCACCCCATCAAGCCATCCTCACCCCATCCATCCATGCTCACCCACCCAGCCATCCTCACCCCATCCATCCATCCATCCTCACCCCATCCATGCTCAGCCATCCTCACCCAGCCATGCTCACCCACCCAGCCGTGCTCAGTCATCCTCATTTGTGCTCAGTCATTCCATCCAAGCTCATCCATCCCCACCCGTGCTCTTCCATCCCCACCCGTGCTCTTCCATCCCCACCCGTGCTCTTCCATCCCCACCCGTGCTCAGTCCTCCCATCCGTGCTCATCCATCCCCATCCGTGCTCAGTCATGAGTCAAAAGACTCATTAGGCCTCCTAGAATACATGTTGGGTTGTTTACTTTCCAAAATGGGGTCTTTTTTTGGGCGTTTCCATTGTCCTGGTGCTCCAGGACCTTCAAAAGTGCAAGAGGTAGTCAAGAAATGATATGTAATTTATGCTCCTAGAACACCTGATGGTGCTCCCTGCATGTTGGGCTTCTGTATGTGGCTAAGCTGTGTAAAAGTCTCACACAGGTGGTATCGCCATACTCAGGAGTAGTAGAATGTGTTTTGGGGTGTAATTTGTGGTATGCATATGCTGGGTGTGAGAAATAACCTGTTAACATATGACAATTTTGTGACAAAAAAAAAGAAAAAAAAAATCTTCATATTGCAAAGAATTGTGGGAAAAAAATTACAACTTCAAAAAATTCACCATGCCTCTTACTAAATACCTTGGAATGTCTACTTTCCAAAAAGGGGTCATTTGGGGGGGGGGGGGGGGTATTTGTACTTTCCTGGCTTGTTAGGGTCTCAAGAAATGAGATAAGCCGTCAGTACATCAGGTGTGATCAATATTTAATGATTGGCACCATAGCTTGTAGACTCTATAACTTACACAAGGACCAAATAATATACACTAATTAGTTTTTTTTTTTCACCAAAGTTATGTAGCAGTATACATTTTGGCCAAAATTTATGAAGAAAAATTACTAATATGCAAAATTTTATAACAGAAACTAAGAAAAATTCATTTTTTTACAACATTTTCCATCTTTTTTTAATTATAGCGCAAAAAAATAAAAAACCCAGCGGTGAATAAAAACCAACCAAAAGAAAGCTCTATTTGTGTGAAAAAATGATGCAAATTTCATATGGGTGCAGTGTTGCATGACTGCGTAATTGTCATTCAATGTGTGAGAGCGCTGAAAGCTGAAAATTGGTCTGGTTGTTAAGGGGTTTAAGTGCCCAGTGGTCAAGTGGTTAATTGCAAGTTGTTGTTTCTAGCTTCCCTTTTCTTTAGTATATATGTGGCTATGTCTTGCTACCTTATATAAATATTTTACATTATGATTTTTTTTTGTGTCAAGATAAAAAAGGATTCCCCTTCAGGTGTATTGGGAAGTAGAGTCTTGACAGGAAGAACATTAACCAGGATAGTTTCAATTGCCTATGTAGGGTTTACTGAATTATACTATGCGTTGGATCACGAAGCTGGATAATGGTGATGTGATGAATACAAAGAGCAGAGAATTTTGTACTTCATCTTCAGCATAATATCTCAGGCGCAACTCCAAGTATAGGGAAATTCCTGACCATCACAGATAACATTGTCCACCAACCTGGGCTCCTAGATTAATTTGTCCTTGTATAGTAGCCAAGCATGGTTTAAGCCAATGTAGTAATTAACATAAAACAATAAATCCACAAACATCTTTTCCCATGTAGCTCATAGAACACAAAAGAAACCCTAGAACATAAGTTAACTCTGAACATAGGCCAATCTTCTGTTTCTCCATCTGATTTCTATTTGTTGTCATCCTCTCAGTCCTCATATACTGCAGTATAAGAAAAAACTTGACAGGAACACTAACCTTTCAGCACTCCATCCAAAAGTAGGGGTGAGTCAAATTTCTCTGGGTTCAGTTCCAGCAGGGTTTGGCAAACTAACTCGGTCCATAGTTCATATAAGATGGCTTGGGAGCAACAAAGAGAAGGCAGCTACTAAGGATGAGCTCAGGCATGTTCAGACACAAGACCATACTCCCAAAATCAAGTGTTGAGCGTCACTTTATTTTTTTCATAGTAACCTTTTTTCTATTTTATTAGATTATATATATATATATACACATATACACACACACACACACACACACATACATTGCGACAAGTTGGGGATTTTTGTAGCTCATTGGTAGTGCAGAACAGTGAGTTTACTCCATGCCAGAAGTATGTTTCAGAACTCTTTCTGCCCACTTTTATTTAAGGCCTCATACACACGGGCGTATCTAAAAAAAATAAACAAAACGTCGGGTCCGACGTTAAGGAAAAAAAGTCGACGTTTTTCGGCGTTATGCATTGGCGTTTTTGAGCGTTAGTGAGCGTCGGCGCCAATAGGCGTTTTTTTAAAAAAATCATCCCTCTGCTATTTTTCAACCTAAAAACGTCGGCGTCAAAAAACGCTGGAAAACGCCGGTACAATATTAGATGGCGTTTGTTGGCGTTAGTTGGCGTTTGTTGGCATATTGTGGCGTCGGCGTCAAAAAACGTCAAAACGTTACAGCCTCAGAACGCGATGGCTGTGGGTTCTACTTTCTGCTCACTAACGCCGACGCCACCTACAGCTCAGAAACGCCGACGTTTTTATGGGGCCATTGACTAACATGGAGAGCTGCAAAAAACGCCAGAAAACGCCGGCGTCAAAAAACGTCCGTGTGTATGAGGCCTAAAAGAAAACAAAAAGTTCACAAACTAAAGTCTTCCCATGCAGGGGTTCTCACCATCAATACAACACACAAACAATATTCAGCCTTGTGGCGCTCTATGCAGCTCTACTGCTCTATTTAGTAGTTTTGGTCTTCTTGCCCATCAAACACACCCAGTGCTCATGCACACACACCGTACCTCAGCTCTATGTCTTTTCTGCAGCGTCCCAGCTGCTCCATCTGTCCCATACTGTCTCTCTCTCTCAATCTATCCTGTCCAGGACAATATGGTGCAACGTGCCCCTCTCAAGGCTCCCTTACCATCACTGACTCCTCAGGAGGGTGGGGCCCTGAACTCCAAACCTGGCTCTAAGATGAATGCAGCACACACCTGCATCATTAGTGTGCTTGCTTCCCAGAAAACCTGGCCAAGACCACCATATTAAACAGTGGCATGAATGTATATATAGTGTGACCACCCTCTGCCTTCGAAACATCATTTCTGGGTGGGTTTACCTGGGTCCCACTGGTTCTCACCAGTTCTGTGCTGATGGCACAGCTGGACATCTTCTGATGTCAAAGGGAAGTAAGAATGATGTGTGCTTCATCTGCTGCATTATGTTTCCTTGGCCGACCACTCCATCTGCGGCCCTCAACATTCCCCCTTTCTTTGTGCTTCTTTAACCACTTGCCGACCGCCGATCGGCATCTGACGGCGGCAAAGTGGCCCGTTCCCGCAAATCGCTGTCATACGACGGCGGCTGCGGGAACGAGTTTAGTGAGCGCGGGCCGCCGGAGGCGCGCGCACGCGCTCACTGTGTCCAGGGGGGGCCAGGGAGCGGGTGCGGCGGCTTCGATCCGCTCTGTGTGAGGGGGAAGGGCTGTGATCACAGCCTTCCTTTACGTGAAGGCTGTGACCACTTCCCTTCCCCAGATAGTGCAGTCCCCATACAGTTAGAGCACGCCCAGGGAACATAGTTAACCCTTAGCGCGCCCCCTGCAGGTTAACCCCTTCACTGCCAATGGCATTTACACAGTAATCAGTGCATTTTTATAGCACTGATCGCTGTATAAATGCCAATGGTCCCAAAAAAGTGTCAAAATGGTCCGACATGTCCCCTGAAATATCGCAGTACCGCAAAAAAATCGCAGATCGCCGCCATTATTAGTAAAAAATAAAAAAAAATTAAAAACCCCAAAAATGAATTCTCATCATCCGTAAACGCGACCTAGCCGCAAATAACTAACCAAACGCGTTTTCACCAGCGCAAATGCCTACTACTCTTAAGTAAAAACCCCAAAAATTAAAAAAAAATAAAAAATGATTATTACCGCCGCTAGACGCTAAAAAAACGCCATGACGCTATAAAGTCCCCTGTACAGCCTGGTAAAACTGTGAAAAAACCCTGGTAACCGTAAATATGTCGCTAGTCACGATATTTTTACGTGACTAATGACACATTTACGGTAACCGTCACTTCCCCAATTGGACGTCCCCCGCGCGATTCCCAATTGATACAAGGGACCCGCACGAGATTGACATACCCCTGACGTGATAGACCCCTTCCCTTCACCAGTGTCGGAAGTGCATTTCCTTCCGACACTAGTGTCGGGAAGGGGGAGTGTGTCTCGCCTAGCTTCGGCGGCGTGGGCGAGGGACCGGGGGGGACCTGTGTCACTCGCGCACGCGCGCGGAGGCCGCCGGGCGCGAGTGATTTGAGCAAGGGCGTCGGCGGCAGCATA
>BLSH010312141.1:160524-170770 GCA_018402905.1 Glandirana rugosa
ACTCTTCATCCTCCCCAGTTTTTACTTCCCACTCCGGACCGCGGGGGGGGGGTAGGACTTTTAAGTAGTCGGTGGTGACGGACGTCAGCTAGGTGAGGGCAGGGATAAAGGGGGGTAGTAGAGGGGTAAGTGAGGGCAGGGTAGTTATGCAGGTGGGGTGAAATAAGAATTGTGGGGTGGGAGAGCTGGGATGGAAAAGGCTGTGATCAATGGGGGGGGGGGGGAGGATAGGGATAGGAGGGTTATTGGGAGACATGGGGGCAGAGGTGACAGCTGATGGAGGGAAGGAGGAGACAACAGGCAGAAGTGACCGCAGTGACTGCAGGCATGGTACAGGAGATGGTCAGACTGCAGGCAGTGGTGGCTGATGAATTTTCAGGATGGGGGGGGGGCGCCAGGCCTCACCCTTCATTTTTGACCCCTCCTACTTCTCATAAGCCCCATCCCTTATATAATCCACCCACTCCGTCCCCTGTATCCCACATATTGTGTCAGGAGTACACAGCTCGGTATCACAGGACACAGTATACAGCTCAGCATCACAGGTGGGGTATATTGGAGCCAGTAACACAGTATGCAGCCAGTACACAGGTATTGCATCCAGTACACAGGTAGCCAATACCAAGGTAGCCAGTACACAGGTATTGTAGGCAGTACACAGGGAGCCAGTACACAGGTATTGTAGCAGTACACAGGGAGCCAGTACACAGGTATTGTAGGCAGTACACCAGGAGCCAGTACACAGGTATTGTAGGCAGTACACAGGTAGCCAGTACACAGGTATTGTAGGCAGTATACAGGGAGCCAGTACACAGGTATTGTAGCCAGTACACAGGGAGCCAGAACACAGGTATTGTAGGCAGTACACAGGGAGCCAGTACACAGGTATTGTAGGCCGTACACAGGGAGCCAGTACACAGGTATTGTAGGCAGTACACAGGGAGAACGTACACAGGTATTGTAGGCAGTACACAGGGAGCCAGTACACAGGTATTGTAGGCAGTACACAGGGAGAAAGTACACAGGTATTGTAGGCAGTACACAGGGAGCCAGTACACAGGTATTACAGTCAGTACACAGGGAGCCAGTACACAGGTATTGTAAGCAGTACACAGGGAGCCATTACACAAGTATTACAGTCAGTACACAGGGAGCCAGTACACAGGTATTGAAGGCAGTACACAGGGAGCCAGTACACAGGTTTTGTAAGCAGTACACAGGAAGACAGTACACAGGTATTATAGGCAGTACACAGGGAGCCAGTACACAGGTATTGTAGCCAGTACACAGGGAACCAGTACACAGGTGTTACAGTCAGTACACAGGGAGCCAGTACACAGGTATTGTAAGCAGTACACAGGAAGCCAGTACACAGGTATTGTAGGCAGTACACCACAGCAAATTTGCAGAAGGGGTGAGACTGCGCAATGCAGCAGTATGCACAGTCTCACTCCTCCTGCTGCAGTATGCACACAGTCTCACCCCTCCTGCTGCAGCATCCACGGTCTCGCCCCTCCTGCTGCAGTACGCGCAGTCTCACTACTCCTGCTGCAATATACACAGTCTCACCCCTCCTGCTGCAGCATGCACAGTCTCACCCCTCCTGCTGTAGTATGTGCAGTCTCACTCCTCCTGCTGCAGTATGCACAGGCTCACCCCTCCTGCTGCAGCATATGCAGTCTCGCCCCTCCTTGAGATTGTGCATGCTGCAGAAGGAGGGGTGAGACTGTGCATACTGCGCCAGGAGGGGTGAGACTGTGCATACTACAGCAGAAGGGGTGAGACTGCGCATACTGCAGCAGGAGGGGTGAGACTGAGCATGCTGTAGCAGGGGGAGTGAGACCATTGTACATGGGATGGTCGTTGATGATGGCAAATTTGGTGGACAGGACACCCCATGGGGCCATGGCTGAACTCACCTGCACCCCATCCCCTCCCCCCATGCTACACTGTCTGTACCTGACCTATTGTACCCTGGCCCTGCTCAGTCTCCCACCCACGTGACCCACCTGTCCTGCAGGGCTGTCCTTGCTCACTAGCTGGCTGCTGTCCGTCTGGCAGTTGCACTCTCTGGCTGGCTGCTGCTAGCTGAGTCAGCTGGGCCTGGCATTGCCAGTGGCACTGGCACACTATTCTGGCAGGCAGCAGGTGCACACACATCAGTCCGAGTCTGACTCGTGGACGGTCTGCACGGGACTAGAAACCCAGCGGAGTGCTGCGCCTGTGCGAGTAATCACACAGCCAGCACGTATGCCACAGTCGCACCCACTGCATCCAATGACAGTCAATCACTGGCTCTGGGCAGCCAATTAGAGTATGTATGTGCGCCTGTTCAGCGCACATACATAGTCTTTTATGACTGAACAATAGGCTCACTACTTGCTGTCAGGAGACAGCAAGAATCCGAGAAAAAAAAAAAAGAACAGTCAATGTACCGGCGCCTCCTTTAGAGGGTTGGGCTGACTTTTTCTTTTTTTTTCTTCTTCTTTAGGAGGGAAACAGCGCCCCAGCACCCCTTACTGACTGCAGGCATGGTGCAGCAGACAGCCAGAGGCTGCTGGCCTGACCGTCAGAAACTGCAGGCCTGGTGCAGGAGACCTTCAGAGACTGCAGGCATGGTACAGGAGACCGTCAGACTAGGGTTGCCACATCATCCCTTTAATCCAGGACACATATGAATTACACAGGTTCAGAGGCTAATATAATGCAGATAAGGCACCAAGTGAGTTTAATTACCACCTTAATCAGCCATAGAACTTGTGAAATTCATATGTGTCCTGGATTAAAGGGATGATGTGGCACCTCTACGTCAGACTGCAGGCATGGTACAGGAGACCATCAGAGACTGCAGCCATGGTACAGGAGATCATCAGAGACTGCAGCCATGGTACAGGAGACAGCCAGGGACTGCAGGCTTGGTACAGGAAGAGCAGGCCTGGTACAGGAGACAGCCAGAAACTGCAGGCCTGGTACAGGAGACAGCCAGAGACTGCTTGGTGCAGGAGACAGCCAAGAGTACTGTCCTTAGAGGCTGCAGGCTGGAATGAGCTAGGAGAAACTCGGTGGTAGAAATTAGGATAAAACAGCAGCAAGAGGGAGGGTGGAGAGGAGCGAGTCTGGGTGTGCTGGTCAGGGCCTTCTATCCAGGGCCTTGATTTCAGTGTGCTGCAGGATGGAGGGGATGACTCACCAGGGTCACCTTCATAGAGGGAAAGCCAGTATTTTATCCTGTGCCCAGTCTCCTTGTACCTCTGAAAGGAGAAATGAGCTCCGTGCTGCGCTGACGCCATCTTGGATGGGACTCGGGACGGGAAGAAATCCGCCAGCTTCTGCGGCCATCCTGGGTTCTTCCTTCGGTGGGACATGATTGCTAGGAGAGATAGGGAGTGAGGCACAGTGTCGGCGGTACGAGTCTCCGTGAATGTCCGTGAATGTCCGTGAATGTCGGTGTGTAGCCGCTTTTGTAGCTGGAGAGATCACCTGACAAGTCGCCTCCATGCATTGCAAGTCGCTCCGACTTAGAAAAAGTTTCCTGCACTACTCTGGGGGCGACTTGCATTGACTTCTATACAGAAGTCTCCTGCAAGCTGCGCTGAAGTCACGCTGAATGGTCACTTTCGGTATCGGTTTCCGGGATTGGGAGCATTTTCGCGAGAACAGCCCTGATACCGATACTAGTATCGGTATTGGTGCATCCCTAGTGAATAGTGGTGACATGCATTGAGTACATCTGTCTACAGTGAAAAATACATTTTAGTTGCATTATATACTTGGTAAGCATAAAGTAATATCTCATATAGACATCGGTTTGAACTTCCAGATGACACTGCGCTTTCCTGATTGGCCCAGCGACGGAGGATCGAGGAGGGGGCTGAACTGCGGCCTGATCTCCCTGAAGTGGGGAAGGGGACCTGTCAAAGGGGACAGGTCCCCGCCCCCCCTCCCCCCTGCAAGGTGTCAAATGTGGCACTTCAGGAGGGGAGAGGAAACAATTAAGCGGAAGTTCCACTTTTGGGAGGAACTCGGCTTTAAAGCGGAGTTTCACCCAAAAGTGGAACTTACGCTTTAAGGGAAGGTGACTCCCTGACATGCCACAATTGACATGTCATTTTTTTGGGGGGGGGGGGGGGAACCAGGGACCCTGTTTTCACAGGGTCCCAGGTCCACTTCTTCTCCTAGAGCCACGGCTCCGGAAGGAAGTTCACCTTCCCCCCTCCCTCTCTGCGATCTTCTGGGACACATCACAGGTCCCAGAAGATACACTGAGCCATTCACAAGGCGCAGTGTGACTCGCGAATGCGCAGTGCGCACCCGGCTTTGAAGGCAAAGCCGGGTGCCCACACTTGTGATGCCGGTGCCGCCGAGGAGAGGGGGAGAAAAGCGAGCCCTCGGGCGACCGCATCGCTGGAGCGGGGGACAGGTGAGTTTCCGATTGTTAAAAGTCAGCAGCTATCCTTTTGGTGGAACTCCGCTTTAAGTAATTTACAAAAAGGAATGAAGCACCCGTAAATCGCATATTAAAAGTTCCAGTTGGTGTAGCCCAATGTAATGAAGAGTTAGGAACAAAAGAAGTGGGATATTTTAGGTTTAGGCTTGTCTAAAGGGTATGGGGGTGTAGGGAAAGGTATATTAGGGGGTAGGCAGGGAGGTAAGAGCGCAGTGGCGGCTGGTGGGTTTTACCTTTGGGGGTGCGGCACCGATAGTACCCGCCCCGGCTGCAGGCCTCATATCGAGCACAAATCCCCCCACCCCCTCCGCAGTATGGGACTATCATCAAGCACCCCCAACCCCTCTTCCCCTTGGCGTGGGACTGATGGCTACCCCCCTCCGTGGGAGGTTCAGGAGTGCTAAGCTGCTGTGGTGTGTTCTCATCTTCTCTCCTCCTTTGGAGCGCGGGCATCCCACACAATTGGGTGGGATCGGGCGCAGAGAGTGCCCACCCTTTTTTGAAGCCTATTATAGCATCTGGTTCTAATCAGGTAAAAAAAAAAATATCCCGGCCCACCCCCGCCATAGGAATCCATGCATCCGGCAACCCGAAAGGGGCCGGGCGCATGGGTAGGGGTGAGGCGGCAGGGATAGGGAGGCATCGCGCGTGCGCCCTTAATACACGGGTCGCCACTGGAAGAGTGATGGAAAAAAGAAAAAAAAAAGGAGGTTGGGGAGAAGGGGGATATAACAGGGTGGTAGAAGGGAAAGAAGTGGATTCACCTTCTTGGTCTCCTCGGTTGGTAAGGCTATGTCTGTTAGGTATAGATAAACTTGTAGAATGTAGAAGTTACATTAGAGAATCTTAGAGAATCGTGACCTGAATCTTAATTATTAATATTAGTGGCCATAATGGTAGACTTTCTTGATGTTCTGTCCTCTCAGACCCGTCCCTTGGGTAGGGGCAGGAGGCCCTACATCTATATTTAGATGTTCTGTCTCGGGATTACGTTTTTCAAAGTCTGCGCTTAATTGGGGGGGTTGGTGGGGTTTAGACTCATTAAAAGAGAAGTCAAGTTATTCATCAGTCCGAAGCTGCCTCTGTCCCCCGGTGCTTCTAAACTGAGAACCAAGCGATTGAACACCACCGATGGCTGGGTTCTCATAGCTCCCCGAGCGGAGAGTTACTGACTGTCAATCAGCTCTCTGCTCCCCCATTGGAGTGCGGAGGGGGCAGGGAGCTGCCGGCTGAGGCTCTCAGCGGCTCGCTGAGGGGCTGAGATGGGTGTCAGTCTAGGCACCTGGCAGATCCCGACACCCATTGTTGTGATGACGCGGTGCCTGGACTGATATTGGTGACGTCAGCTCACTCACTGCTGAAAAGGGGTCACAGGAGTGTAAAATGAATTGCACTTCTGTGATCCATAGGAGAAGCCCAGCCAAACGAACTTTGGCTATACTTCTCCTTTAAAGTCTTGTATTTGTCTGTGGTTTGAAAGTGGATCCAGCAGGCCCATACATGTGAGAATTTGGCTGGGGTATCACATGCTATTATTATTGCGGTTATTGCTGTTGTTATTGTTATTATTATTTTAAATGCACTAATAATTTATTACACTAATTTAATTGAATAACAGGGGCGTAATGATAGGGGTTGCAATTGCAACCAGGCCCCATGCTCCAGGGGGCATGTGCCTCCCTTGTACACCTGAATAGGAGGTATGGTGGGGGCGGCATTTAGAGGAACCAATCTCCCCCATTTTCCTCCTAATGGAGGAGATTGGTTCCTCTATATGCTGCCCCCACCGCCCCTCCTATCCAGTTTACTTGTCTTCTTCTGCTCCCAGGGTCCCTGTGTCCCCCCGCAGAGCTGCTGTCTTCCCCCCTCCTCTCTCCGGCCAGCTGCTGTAGAAGTAGATGTAGATGTGTCATGATGGAGAGATGGGAACGGGTCGCTAAATTTGCCATTTACCAGCTCCTTTCTTTTCTGAATGGACAGAGTCAGTGATTGGTGCCAATTGGTTCATTCATAACTGAAGCATTGTAAACTGTTTTCACTATACTTCCGGTTCTGAATGAATGGGAGGCTTGGTGCACAGCTATTCCTGTCCATTCATTCTGTGCAGCTGAGGTTACACAGATGGAGATTGAGGGCTGAGGTTTGTTTAGACCCCCTGATATCTCATCAAAGCCCCCCAACAGAGCTCCTAAAATAAATTGTAAAAAAATATAAAAATAAAGGATTGACCCTACCACTAGCTCATTAACCAGGCTGAAAAAACCCAACACCTAGACCCCCTCTACAACTCAGCTAAGCACCTAACTTACAGTTCCACCTTACACATCCCGACGATCTAACCAGACTAAAAGCTCCTTGACCGGTCCACTATCAGCCTGGTATTAAAAGCCCATGCCTCAACCAAAGACTCAGGACAGCCAGCTCTCTGACCCTCCCTACCGTCAAACCCCCTCACCTACGTGTGAGGAACATGTACTGGAGAAGCCCTCATGTTGTCCGTAATTGAACAGTATGTTAATCCTACAGCAGACCGTTGTGTCTAATCCATTTACATCTGCTCCGCTTGTACTGTATAACCTGATTCTGTGTCAAAACACGCTGTACTGTACCTATTTTCTTTATGCAATAACATCTTTATGGGAAAAAATAAATAAATAAAATTGTAAAAGAAATAAAATGAAATGGTAAAAAAAAGAATAGAATTAAAATAAAAATTAAAAACTACTGATATCAGTGAGGGAACTATCAGGATTGCAAAGGTTGCAAATGTGACCGGGCCCTGGCATTTCACTATCATGGGGAGGCCTGAAGATGGCAGAAAGGGGTGCCGCTGCAGAACTTGTGAAAGGGCCCCATTGCAGGGCCGTAATAAAGAGAAGGGCACTGGCCAGGGGTCAGGGGGGCCCTAAATAATTTCTTGCACCGGGGCCCTGAAGGTTCTAGTTAAGCCTTTGTTGAATAATAATAATAATAATACATTAACCACTTGCCAACAAAGTGGTTCGATATCGCAAACCGCCGTCGTATGACGGCGAATGCGAGATCGCGCACTGTGAGCCCGCGCGCGCCGCCGGAGGCGCGCACGCACACTCACTGTGTTCGGGGAGGGCCAGGGAGCGGGTGCCATGGACTCGATCTCCACCGGCTACCCGCGATGGCCCCCCCGCACTGAATGAACGGAGGTCCGTGTAAGTAAACACGGACCTCAGTTCTGTGAGAGGGGGAAGGGCTGTGATCACAGCCTTCCTCTACATGGAAGCTGTTATCACTTCCCTTTCCCTGTTAGGGCAGCCCCCATACAGTTAGAACACGCCCAGGGAACACAGTTAACCCTTAGAGCGCCCCCTGCAGGTTAACCCCTTCACTGCCAATGGCATTTACACAGTAATCAGTGCATTTTTATAGCACTGATCGCTGTATAAATGCCAATGGTCCCAAAAAAGTGTCAAAATGTTCCGACATGTCCGCTGCAATATCGCAGTACCGCTAAAAATCGCAGATCGCCGGCACTACTTGTAAAAAAAATAAAAATAAATAAAAACCCCAAAAAATGAATTCTCATCATCCGTAAACGCGACCACTTTTGCGCAAACCAATCAATAAACGCCGATTGTGCTTTTTTTTATCACAAATATGAGGAAGAATATAAATCAGCCAAAACCGCTGAAAAAAAATGTTTTTTGATATATTTTTTTTTGGATTTGTATTTTAGCAAAAAGTAAGAAATTTGGGGTTTTTTGCAAAATTGTCGCTCTTCTTTTGTTTATAGCGGCGATCAGAAAAGACGCAGCGATGATCAAATACCACCAAAAGAAAGCTCTATTTGTGGGAAAAAAGGACGCAAATTTTGTTTGGGTACAACGTCGCACGACCGCGCAATTGTCAGTTAAAGCGACGCAGCACCGAATTGCAAAAAGGGCTCTGGTCCTAAAGTGTGAAATCCTTCCGGGGCTGAAGTGGTTAATAGACACATCATTGAGATGATTTGTGTCTTTTATAATTGCTTGGAGTTCATTTTGAAAACTGAACTCCAACCTTCCCTTCGGCCTTACACCATTTCAACAGCATGGGGCTGCTCCAAAGGGGGGTACAAGCTGGAGTTCAACTTTAAATAAGAATGTCTCTGCTTTCTTTAGAAACTGCCTTACCACGCCTGGAAGCAACTGCCTAGTGGGACTCGGAGGGAGGATGTTAAGGTTTTTAGGTTTATTTTTAAGAAGGAAACAGCGGGGGAGGAAGGGGGGGGGGCACGTGAAGGAAAATTGATTTCTATGTCTTTATATTGAACACATACTGAGTAGAAGAGTTCCCTCTGAACATGTGTCTGCTCATACTTACTCATATGTATGACATTCCCCAACTATGCAGAGAAAGCCATCCATATACAGTATTCTGCATTAACTGCCACATCTATCCACCGGTGTTGTCCAAGAGTGATAGAAATTAATGTAACAAGCCTAGCTTGATGCCTCAGCCCACATCGGTGAATTTCTCTGACGGTCTGTCTTTATTTTAGCAGAAGTCTGTCATAATAATGACATATTTGTTCTCTTAGAAAAACAAGATTGTGACATTAAATTTCCTGCTTGGCGTAACCACAGTTCTGATGTCTAAGATTGTACAGCAATGAAAAATGTTTAGAGCAAAAAATGTTTCTTTTAACCACATAAGGAGCAGAAGGATTTCCCCCTAATGACCAGGCCACTTTTTGCGATACAGCACTGCGTCGATTTAACTGACAATTGCGCGGTCGTGCGACGTTGTACCCAAACAAAATTTATGTCCTTTCTTCCCCACAAATAGAGCTTTCTTTTGGTGTTATTTGATCCCCTTTGCGGTTTTTATTTTTTGCGCTATAAACAAAAAAAAGTGACAATTTTGAAAAAAAAAACTGTATTTTTTTTACTTTGTGCTATAATAAATATAAAAAAAAAAAAGTAAAAAAAACGAATGTCCTCATCCGTTTAGGCCGATATGCATTATTCTACATATTTTTGGTAAAAAAAAGCATATATTGATTGGTTTGCGCAAAAGTTATAACATCTACAAAATAGGGAATAGATTTATGGTGTTTTTGTTATTATTATTTTTTAACTGGTAATGGCGGCAGGACTGCGACATTGCAGCGGACAGATCAGACACTTTTGACACTTTTTTGGGACCAGTGACATTTATACAGCGATCAGTGCTATAAAAATGCGCTGATTACTGTATAAATGATACTGGCAGGGAAGGGGTTAACATCACGGGGCGATCAAAGGGTTAAATGTGTACCTTACTATGTGTTCTAACCATATGGGGGATGAGCTGCCTGGGGAAACACACAGATCTGTCTTCCTGCTTAGCAGAAAGACAGGATCTGTGTCATCTCTCCGTGTTTACACAGGCAGATCCTCATTTTTCCACTGCAGGGACGATCGCTGGTGGCCAGTGGACATAGAGTCTGCCCCACCCACTGATTGGCTCCCCTGCAGGCCAATGGTTATGTGAATAACAGATGTGCAATCATTAGCGGCAATAAGAAAAGTGACACAGACTAAAAAGAAGTGTGAAGAACACTTCTTTTTAGTCTGTGTCACTTTTCTTATTGCCGCCTTTCTTTTCTACAACACACACTTATTGTCTACACGTTAGTAATCGCCGTTATTCTTTTCACTGTGTCTGATTTTTCTTCACAAGAAGTGTGAAGAAAAATCAGACACAGTGAAAAGAATAACGGCGATTACTAACGTGTAGACAATAAGTGTATTGGTAACCGGACGTCCCCTCGGTTAGTCACCCACCCCGTCTGAGATACAG
>BLSH010312141.1:261055-272494 GCA_018402905.1 Glandirana rugosa
TGATCAGATGTGATCAATTTTCAATGATTGGCACCATAGCTTGTAGACTCTATAACTTTCACAAGGACCAAATAATATACACTTATTTGGGTTATTTTTACCAAAGATAGGTAGCAGTATAAATTTTGGCCAAAATTTACAAAGAAAAATTACTAATTTGCAAAATTTTATGACCGAAACAAAGAAAAAGGCATTTTTTCAAAAAAATTTCAATCTTTTTTTATTTATAGCTCAAAAAATAAACCCCCTCCTAGTGATTAAATACCACCAAAAGAAAGCTCTATTTGTGTGAAAAAAAGGACGCAAATTTCATATGGGTACCGTGTTGCATGACTGAGTAATTGTCATTCAAAGTGTGAGAGCGCTGAAAGCTGAAAAATGGCCTGGACAGGAAGGGGGTTTTCGTGCCAGGTACTGTTGTGGTTAATAGTATTTATTATTATTTTGAATGTTTTTCTTATTTCTGAATTTCCGAATTTAAATAAAATATAATTAAGTCGGCTCTAGAAGAATGACGGTACCTGCTTGAGAGGGCTTCACACCCTATTCTCATCTTTACTGACCATAAGAACCTGGAGTATCTCAGAATGGCCAAGAGACTGAGACCCCAGCAGGCCCGCTGGGCACTCGTTTTCTCCAGGTCCCATTTTCATCTTACCTACCGTCCAGGATCAAAAAACTGCAAGCCTGATGCCCTCTCCAGGATGTTCTCGGAGCCAGGAAATGCTGCCCCGCCTGACACCATACTCCCAGCACAGAACTTTCTCCTGACCAATGAGGATGTGCTTTCTCAAGTGCGACGAGCCCTGGCCGGTTCCACTAACATCAGCGACACCCAACTGACCGCCAGAGACGGCCTATGGTGGTTCGGACGTAGGGTGTTCATTGCAGTGAGCCTGCGCCTCAGGATCTTAGGCCTTTGTCACAACCATAAATTGACTGGACGTTTTGGCTCACGAAAAACAGCCGAGCTTCTCTCGCGGTCGCTCTGGTGGCCGAATATCACAGAGGACTGTAAAAGATATGTCAGTGCCTGTCCCATTTGTGCCTGGATTAAAACAGATAAGGCCAAAACCTGGGGTCTCCTGAACCCTCTTCCAGTACCCGAGCGCCCGTGGTCGCAACTGGTGATGGACTTTATTGTGGAATTGCCCCTGTCAGAAGGTTACTCTACCATCTTCATAGTTGTGGAACGAATAATGAAGATGGCACATTTCCTACCCATGAAGGGGACCCCCACATCGGTCAAAACGGCCAATATCTTCATCAAAGAAATAGTCCGGCTCCATGGAATACCAAGTAACATTGTATCGGACCGCGGGGTCCAATTTACGTCCAGATTCTGGAGAGGTTTGTGTGCAGCTTTGGAACTTGCATTCTCATCTGCCTACCATTCGCAGACTAATGGCCAGACAGAGAGAACGAACCAGACTTTGGAACAGTACCTGCTTTTCGTTGTGCTCTCAAAACAATTGGGTCGCACTGCTACCATTGGCCGAGTTTGCCTACAACAACACCATCCACTCGGCCACCCAGCAGTCCCCATTCTGGGCCAATTATGGGTTTTATCCCACATTCCTGCCTGAGCTGAATCTCGAAAGCACCGTCACTGCAGCACAGGATATTACCAGCTTTCTTCAATCTAACAGTAAGATCCTACAGGAGACCCTCTCCAGGACTCAGGAACTAAACAAGGAGGCTTATGACAAGAGAAGGCGGGGGGAGTTAGAGCTCCAACCAGGGGATCGTGCCTGGCTATCCACCAGGAATCTTAAGCTTGCTTGCCCCTCAAAGAAACTGGGCCAGAGATTAATGGGGCCATTTTCAATTAAGAAGAAGATCAACAGGGGGGCATTTGAGTTAGATCTTCCTCCTTCTCTGCGCATCCATCTGGTCTTCCATGTGTCACTACTGAAACCTGTTGTCCCCGACTCCTTCTCAGGAGGACAGGTTCGCCGGACCCAATCTTGGTAAATGGAGAGGAGGAGTTTGAGGTGGAAGCCATTTTGGACTGTCGGAGGAGAGCTGGTTCTACTCAGTACCTGATAAAATGGAAGGGTTTTGGCCCTGAAGAGAATTCTTGGGAACCAGAGAGGGACATCCACGCTCCTGTATTGATCCAGGCCTTCAAAAGAAACCGCCGGGACCAGCGGCACCGGGCAAGGCATCCGGAGGCTGCCTCTTGGGGAGGGCAATGTTAGGAAAAAGCATCAGTCCAGATGCTTTCTGGCCATTTCCACGGTGGTCTGCACGCTTGTGCGCATTCGCGCGCATCCATGAGCGCTCCCGTGCACGCGCACGCGTCGGAAACGGCACCAAAGGGCACCAAACGGCGTTATTTAAACCCTCTGCTCCAAGCAGCAAGTGCTGTCCGTTCTACGGCGTCTGTGACCTGTGAGCCCCAGCTCAAACCCTCTGTTACTGTACTACTCTGCTTTCTGTTTGACCCGGCTTGACCTGACCTACTGATCTGCTGCCTGCACCGACCCCGGCTATCTATGACCCTCCAATTGTCTGCTCCCTTTGTACTTCTGCTGCCTGCCTGATAATGAACCTTGCTTGGACTTGACCACCCTTCTGCCTGACCCATCTGTACCACACTGCCTGCCTGTTGCCGACTTAGCCTGCATGACCATCCCTCCGACCAGCACAACCACCTGGATCATCACATCATCACCAGTGACCATCCAGCCCTTGTGCCATCCCGCACTCTTGAACTTCTGTCTACTCTACCAGGGGTCCGTGAATCAGGTGCGCAAGAGAGGTTGTTCCCTGCACAAGACAAACTCCACCACCAGGACCGTGACAGAGAACCCCAAGCCAGCATCTGCCCAGAAGAAGTTCACTCAATGTGTGGGTAATGGAGCTGTAACCAGGGAAGGCCCAATACAATGGGGGTTGAGGCCTTAGGTAACACAAGGAAGGATATCTCCTCCTGGTGACCGACATATTAACCAGAAGGGTCTGGAAGCAGATAGGCCCTCCTGGAAGAACAGTGCAATCGATCGCTGAGACCACCAACGGAGTGTCGTGGGGTGAAAGGGTAAGCTTCAAGGAGGATGCAGTATTCCAGTCCATAAAGTTGCCGGAAGCTCTGGAATTCAAATATACCAAGACCGAGTGAGAAGAAGCGCCGACATGCAGGAACACTGACAGAAGTAGACGTGAAGGTGATATTTTTGGGTCCAATACTCAACCTTCCAATTGTATTAGACGCGAGCATTTCTCGGACACAGCGAGCAAGTGTCACAAAAATGAAATGGCTCTACCCACTAATTCATCTTTCACTCTGTCAGAGAGGCCCTGTAAGAAGGTTGCAACTAAGGCCTAATTGTTTTAGTTCAGCTCAGCAGACAGAATCAGAAAATGGAGAGCATACTGGCCCACAGAAAAAGACTCCTGGCGGAGGAAAAAAGGGCGCTGGCTGCTGCAGAGACAAGACCTGGTTCCTCGAAGATTTTCTGAAAGAGCTTCAAGAAGATAGACAGACTAGAAACCATGGGGCACTCTTCTCCCACAGAGGGGCAGCCCAGGCTAAAGCCTCGCCAGACAGGAGAGAAATAATGTAGGCCACCTTTGCCTGATCAGACAGGAAATTTTGAGGCTGAAACTCAAAATGAATGGTGCACTGGCTGAGGAACCCCCTGCAGGACTTAGAGCCCCCAGTTTAACGGGACGGAGCTGGTAACTGCAAAGGGTTCGTGGCTGTGGGCATGACTGGAACAAATAAGGCAGCAGGTTGCAGTTGAGGTTGTTGAACCGGAGGAAAAGCCAGATCCTGAATGAATCACATCACCTGGATCTGATTAGACTCCTGGGTCTCAAGTCTGCAATCTATGCCCTGCAGCGATTCATCGGTGGGTAGTGGCACATCAGCCGGGTCCATGGCCGACCAAACTGTCAGGTCACCTGGAGTAAGGTGACAGATGTGCCCCGCTGGGGTTCGACACGCACAGCTGAAGTGCGAAGCACACCGCTAATGTTGCGAAATGCACTGCTAAGGTTGTGAACCCCTAGCTGACTGCTGCGACTCGAGATCAAGATGGTGCAAGGAAGCAGGACTGCTGGGACCCTGACACAGATTGCACAGGGAGCAAGAGCATAGATTTCCCCAGGGCGAAGAGTCTAAGAGCCAGCAGGTGTTCACCAGGGCCTTTAGTGGTGAGGATGGTCTTGGCTGCAGCTGGATCCAAGTCGCAGCCCTCAGGGTCCCCCAGCTCATGCTCACGGCAGGCTACAGATGAAATGGAAAGAAAGCAGCAGGGCAAGATATCAAGAGATGGTCAGTGGGAGAGCCAAGGGTCAGGGCTACAAGCAGACAGAAACAGACAGGAGAAACGCCAAGGTCAGGGTCACTAGCAGACAAGGAATGTTAAAGAACAAGCTTAGATCAGGGACACTAGCAGACAAGGAAGGTCAAAGAACAAACTGAGATCGGTATACTGAAACAAACTGAGAGCACACGGAAGAAGCAATCACACAAGCCTAACACACAATAACTGGTCAGCAACGAGGCTTGCAGCACATGGTCTTTTATAGTGTTTACTTAATTGGAGACTGGGGTGGAGTTCACAGAGGGAAGTTATTAGCACACAGGTGATGAAGCTGACACAACCAAAGAGGTAAGCAAACAGACAGGACATGAATTGTACTACAGGTTCACGACACTTACTTTTATTGTTTACATAATGCACCAAGCACTTTTTACTTTACAAATTGGTTTTAATATATAATGCACATTATTTATCACTGAGTATATGGACTTTTGAGTAGTACTATACATAGATATCTATTTTTATTGTTTGTATTCACTTGGCACATATTTATACTTATACACTGTGTGTATAAGCACCTGAACTTTATTGTTACAGAGCACTAGTTACCTTATTGGTTTCTCAATTGCAGAATGTACGTGTCAGGATTATGGTTTTCATTAAGCAGTAATATATGGTTGAGGTAGCGCTTCACTGTTATCGTTTTATTTTTTACTATAAAATTGTAATGACATGCCCCAGTCAAACAGGTGCAGAGAAATTGGGCCTTGGGTGTTGGTGCTGGCAGAACACTGTAAACCCTCGCAGTTGCTCTCGTTGCCGCAGGAACAGGCCCTGCAGTTGTAATTTATTTTAAAAGTTGTAATGACATGCCCCAGTCAAACAGGTGCATAAATATTGGGCCTTGGGTGATAGTGGTGCCAGAACACTGTAACCGCTCGCAGTTACTCTTGTTGGGCTGCAGGAACAGGCCCTGCAGTTGTAATTTATTTAAAAAATTGTAATGACATGCCCATGTCAAACAGGTGCATAAATATTGGGCCTTGGGTGATAGTGGTGCCAGAACACTGTAACCCCTCGCAGTTACTCTCGTTGCCACAGGAACAGGCCCTGCAGTTGTAATTTATTTAAAAAATTGTAATGACATGCCCATGTCAAACAGGTGCATAAATATTGGGCCTTGGGTGATAGTGCTGCCAGAACACTGTAACCCCTCGCATTTACTCTTGTTGGGCGCAGGAACGGTCCCTGCTGTTAATTTTTTTTTTAATTGTTATGACATGCCCCTGGAAAACAGGTGCAGAAAAATTGGCCATTTGGTGTTGGTGGTGCCCTATACACAAAATATTGTTGGAAGCTAGCATCATCAGGATTCAGGACAGGAGGAATAGGATATGCAGCATAAGCAGTCTTCAAGGGATCCCAGATCCCTAGAAAATCCAATCAGTTGCATCAGCATCAGGGGCTTCATAGCTGCTGATCCAGGACTGATCCATTTTTATAAATGTGAGCCTATTAACCGAATCTTTGTACAGGCGCATTCTTTGAACCGTTATGAACCCTCCAGCAGCACTGAATGTCCATTCAGAAAGCACGCTGGATGCAGGACAGGCCAGTAGCGCAATTGCATATTGAGCAAGTTCCAGCCAGTGGACCATCCTCAAGACCCAGTAACTCAGTGGATGCTCAGCTGGAAAGGTCTCCAAGTCTGCTCTTGACCCTAGATATTCCTGTACCATATAATGCAAATGCTGACGATGGCTGTTTGAACCTATCAGCACTGAGTGCTGAGGACTGAAAAATTGTTTAAAGTCATCGGTCAGCTGGCCACCTTCTCCACCGCTTTTCCTCTGACTAAAGGAAGCCTCAGAAACACTTTGTCCAGCAGCAGGAAAAGGTAACTTCTCAGGGTCTGGGAAGGCGTTGCACAAGCTTTTTTTTCAATCTTGAAGATGTTTTGTTCTCTACTCCCTCGGTGAAGGCAGGGTGGGGTCTGCAACTTTACCCTTGTAACGTGGATCAAGAAGGGTTGCCAGCCAGTAATGATCCCTATTTTTGATGCCACAAACCCTGGGGTCTTTTTGCAGGCTTTGCAGAATCAGGGAGGCCATGCAGCATAAGTCTGAGCAGACTTTAGAGTCCTCTGAGTCACTGAGGGTGACACTGTCTGGAACTACCTCCTCCCAGCCATGTACAACTTCTTGGGTTTCTGGGGACTGAAAACCATCCCTTAAAGACTGCTGCATGTTATCCTCTACATCCATGCTGACACAACCCTCCTCCTCCTCTTCTTCCTGTGTGTTTGGTGGCCCTGCAGGAATGCTATCTACATAAAGGGGGGCTTGAGAGGAAAGGAAGTCCTTCTGTTCCTCCCTCTGTTCTGCCTCAAGTGCCCTGTCCATGATTCCACGAAGCGTATGCTCCAGTAGGAAGACTAGAGGGACAGTGTCACTGATGCATGTATTGTCGCTGCTCACCATCCTTGTGGCCTCCTCAAATGGTGACAGGACAGTACATGCATCCTTGATCAGTAGCTACTGGCGTGGTGAAAAAAAACAGGTTCCCCAGAGCCAGTTCTGGTTCCATACTCACAGAGGTACTCATCGATGGTCCTCTGCTGTGCGTGCAGCCACTGCAGCATTGCCAATGTTGAGTTCCACCTAGTGGGCATGTCACAAATGAGGCAGTTGGAGAGCAAGTGCAATTCCCGCTGAATGTCAGTCAGCTGAGCACTGGCATTGTATGACCGGCGAAAATGACCACAGACTTTTCTAGCCTGCCTCAGAATATCTAGTAAGCCTGGGCACGTGGTCAAGAAATGCTGCATCACCAAATTCAGGATGTGTGCCAAGCATGGAACATGTGAAGTGTCTCTGTCGGAGGGCAGAGAGAGGGTTAGTGCCATTGTCGCAAACAACCATTAATGGCTCGAGGCGGACATGGTGTCAACTCCCTCTGAGCCTGCCCCTGCAGAGCTGACAGAATCTCTGCCCCTGTGTGGCTCCTGTCCCCTAGGCAGACCAACTCAAGCACTGCATGGCATCTTTTAGCCTGACTGCTTGCATAGCCCTAGAATGCTTTGCAAGCACTGCTGGTTCAGAGGACACTGCTTCAGAAGAGGCCAAGGAGGAAGAAGAAGAGGAGGGGGTGGAGGAAGCAGATGTGGCAGAAACAGCACCATTTTTTGGAGGCGTGGTGCCGGAACTAGCTCCAACAACGAACCCTGTCCTGCATCTTTTCCAGCTGCCAGCAGAGTTACCCAGTGCGCCATGAAGGAACGGTAACATCCTTGACCATGTTTGCTGGACCATGAATCAGTGGTAATATGTACTTTGTTACTGACCGCCCTGTCCAAGGAGGCCAAAACATTGGCTTCCACATGACAGTAGAGTGCTGGAATGGCCTTACGTGAAAATAAATGCCTTTTCGGTACCTGTCACTGTGTTACAGCACATTCCACAAATTCAGGGAAGGGGGCAGAGTTTACCAGCTGAAAAGGCTGATTGGTGTTGGAGTACTAGCAATTTGGCCAGGCTAGCATTTAAATGTGGAGCATGTGGATGGCTGCGAAAGTAATTTTTTTTGCGGCTCAGAAACTGGGGTAGGGAAATTTGCCTGCTGACATCAACTGGTGGTGTACTGCTAGCAGATTGGCTGCAAGTACTTGTGGCACCCATTGCTAAACTTTAATTGCTCTCAGTGCAAACTTTTGAGAGGACTGGAGGTATAGTAGGGTTGAGGTCACAGATGAGGAGCAATGAAAAGTCCACCTTGTTTTATGATGTGGGTCTTTCAGGTGCTGTTTAGAGTTGAGCGAACCCGAACTGTAAAGTTTGGGTCCGTACCGAACTTTGGGGTGTCCGTGACCCGGACCTGAACCCGGACATTTGAAAAAAAGTTTGGGTTCGGGTTCTGGGTTTGGGTATTTGGTCACGCATGTTGAATAGCTGCAGGGCAGCCAATCAACAAGCGTTTCACTGGTTTGCCCTTAGAAGCCATCACAGCCATGCCTACTAATGGCATGGCTGTGATTGGCAAGTGCATCATGTGACCTAGCCTCTTTATAAGCTGGAGTCACTTAGTGCTGCATGTCACATGCTTTCAGGCTAGTCTAGGGAGAGGATGCTGCCGGCGCTGTGTGGGACAGATTGCAGATATAATAACATCTCATTGATCTGATTGTGGACTAGGTAGAGATTACTCCTACTACTGCTTTGAGGGACAGATTGCAGATCTCATCCTGCATTACAGAACGATCTGATTGTGGACTAGGTAGAGATTACTACTACTACTGCTTTTAGGGACAGATTGCAGATCTAATAACATCTCATCCTGCATTACAGAACGATCTGACTGGACTAGGTAGAGTCTACTGCTTAGAGGGACAGATTATTGTTCTAAAATCATCTCCTAGTTCTATAGGGTCAGGTTCCTGCTGTTGCTGTAAGGGACAGATTATTGTTCTAAAATCATCGCCTACTCCTATAGGGTCAGGTTCCTGCTGTTGCTGTAAGGCACAGATTATTATTATAAAATCATCACCTACTCCTATAGGGTCAGGTTCCTGCTGTTGCTGTAAGGGATTATTGTTCTATAATCATCTCCTAGTTCTAAAGGGAGAGGTTCCTGCTGGTCCTGTAAGGGACAGATTACTGTTCTAAAATCTTCGCCTACTCCTATAGGGTCAGGTTCCTGCTGTTGCTGTAAGGGACAGATTATTCTTCTATAATCATCTCCTAGTTCTAAAGGGAGAGGTTCCTGCTGGTCCTGTAAGGGACAGATTATTGTTCTAAAATCATTGCCTACTCCTATAGGGTCAGGTTCCTGCTTTTGCTGTAAGGGACAGATTATTGTTCTAAAATCATTGCCTACTCCTTGAAGGTCAGGTTCCTGCTGTTGCTGTAAGGGATTCTAAAGGGAGAGGTTCCTGCTGTTGCTGTAAGGGACAGATTATTGTTCTATAATCATCTCCTAGTTTTAAAGGGAGAGGTTCCTACTGGTCCTGTAAGGGATAGATTATTGTTCTATAATCATTCCTAGTTCTAAAGGGAGAGGTTCCTGCTGGTCCTGTAAGGGACAGATTATTGTTCTAAAATCATCTCCTAGTTCTATAGGGAGAGGTTCCTGCTGCTCCTGGAGAAGAAGAAGAAGAATGAGGAGAGCGTCAAATAAGGGACGTGGTGTGGTGCTGCTGGTGTTGGTGGTGTTGGTGAAGCTCCTGTTGGAAGGAGAGGATGTGGTCGATCTGTGCCAAATACACGTACAAGTGTGACACCTTCCTCAGGTAGCCGACAGAACCTTCAAAGTTATATGGTAGGCCCGAATGCCGCTCAACGAATGGTGAGGCCAGAACAAGTACAGGCGATAGTAGATTGGGTGGCTGACAATGCCTCCAGTTCCTTCACATTGTCTCTCTCCTGGTCCTTTGATGAAAGCTCAGAGTTGGCACCTGAACCCCATGACCATCTGTCTTTCACCTCAGCCCCTTGTAAATTAGCCAAGCAGTCTGAGCCCCAAGTCATGCAACAGACTCTTATGCTTTTTGATGACTCTCCTGGTGTGCTTTCCTTGGGCGATCCACATAGCCCTGCCCCAGAAGTGGAAGACATTGAGTGCACCAATTCCCAACCACTTCTGTTGCAGGATGAGGACATGGAAACACCAGCGCAGCACGTCTCTGATGATGACGAAACACAGGTGCCAACTGCTGCACCTTTCCTCAGTGTGCAGACTGACAAGGAGGGCAGTGGTGAATGGTGGGTGGAAGATGATGTGGAGGAGGATGATGAACACATGGAATGAGGGTCATGCGAGTGACGTGTGGAGTTTGGAGGAAGAGGTGGTGGTCGCACAGAGGCACCAGCACAGCAAAAGAAGAAGCAGGTTGCAAAAGCGGAGCGAGCGTCCCCTAGACAGTACGGCTGCTACTACCCACCAAACCCAGGGACCTAGCACACCAAAGGCAGCTCAAAGGCATTCCCCCGCGTGGCAGTTCTTCAGACAATGTGCTGTGCTGACGACAAGACACGAGTGGTTTGCACGCTGTGCAATGATAGCCTGAGCCGAGGCATAAATGTTCTAAACCTGACCACAACCTGTATGATCAATCATCTAAATTCAAGGCACAAGCTGCATTGGAATATTTACCTTCAAAATCCAAGAAAGGTCTCAGCCTCCTCCTGCTTCCTCTTCTGCTGCTGCCTCGGCCTCGGCCTCTTCCTCCACCTCTACAGTGACAGTGTCACCTGCCACCCAGCAAACAGAGCATGTGACAGCAACGCCACCATGTCCGCCACCGTCCCCAAGCATTTCCACACGTTCCCATGGAAGCTTACAGCTCTCAGTCTCCCAAACACTGGAGAGAAAGAGGAAGTACCCCCCTACCCACCCGCAATCCCTGGCCCTGAATGCCAGCATTTCCCAATTCCTGGCCTTTGAAATGCTGTCATTCCGTCTGGTGGACACGGACAATTTTAAAAACCTTATGACGGTGCTGTCCCACAGTATGTGGTTCCCAGCCGTCACTACTTTTCCAGGCGAGCCATCCCTTCCCTGCACAAACAAGTCAGGGACAAGATCAAATGTGCACTGCGCAACACCATCTGTGGCAAGGTCCACATAACCACTGATACATGGACCAGTAAGCAGGGACGCTATATCTCGCTAACTGCACACTGGGCAAATGTAGTGGCGGGTGGGCCTGAAGCGGTTAGCCATTTGGCGCATGTCCTTCCGCCACCCAGGATTGCAGGGCATTTCTCTTTGCCTCCTGTTTAGTGTTGAGCGAACCCGGACTGTAACGTTCGGGTCCGTACCGAACTTTCGGGTGTCCGTGGCACGGACCCGGACCCGGCCTTCCTGTACGCGGTTTACCGATTGGCGAAGTCCGGGTGGGCGGTGATGTAAACGGGTCACACGTCAATCGCTCTATATCGCAGGGACGAATGACCAGGTACATAGTCACCAATACACCTGGAACGGTGTCTACCACAACGCGTCACGTGTAAACTAGAACAGGGACTGAACAAACACGTCCCTTCCCTACCGAGCGGACCTTTTCATCACTGCCGACCCTTGGTGTATGACACCCTGTCGTGGCAGTATTCCAAAAATTTTAACAGGCACAGGTGGTCTGCCTTACTGTCGTAAAGTTTCCGGTCCTTAA
>BLSH010312141.1:345649-362311 GCA_018402905.1 Glandirana rugosa
CATATGTCCCACCGAACAGCGGCCGGACGTCGAATGTGTACGTAAACGTTTACACACATTCAAATGCATGTGTAAGCTGCAGGCCGGCGACAAGCCACCCTGTATACTGCAGAACCTATCTCTGTATAAGAATCTCCACAATGGAAGCACATGCATTTAATGGATAGCTGTAGGGCAGGTGACTGGAGGAGCCCAACCCTCCTTAAAGGTACAGGAACACACTGACCACATAGCACATTGCGCAATGGCGGCTAAGGTGTCAGTGTGTTGCCTCACCAATATATCAACAATACAAACAGATGTCACATGCCCCCACCTATAACTGGCCATTACAGTAAGGAGCACTGGAAGGGTAGATGCATCTCAAACAAAAACCAAAGAATTTCCAAGCTCAACTTACTGACCAGCTTGTGACCAACCGAATTAACCTGGCTAACAGTATGTGTTAAAAACAGGGGTTTGGTTAAACACATCTGTAAATGAGCCATCCCAGACCAAAAACATGTCATCTATATATCTTAACCAAGTTAAGATGTGTGACCAGAACTTGGAAAAGCCCTCAGAAAGCAAAAAATCGCATTCCCACTCCCCGAGGTACAGATTGGCATAGGATGGCGCACAACATGTGCCCATTGCTACTCCCTGCACCTGGGGAAAGTGGGAACCATCAAAAACAAATACATTGTGTCTGAGGATAAAATCCAGCACCCTAAGTACAAAATCAAAAAGAGCCTCAGAGTGCTGTAAACTTGATCTAAAAAATTGTTCAACTACTCATATGCCCTTGGTGTGTGGAATGGAGCAATGGAGACTCTCCACGTCTATGGTCAGTAAGAAGGCCCCAGAAGGAATATGTAGATCTTCAATGAGTTGCAAAAAATTGGAAGTGTCTCTCACATATGAGGACAAACTGACCACAAACAGGCACAAGGAAGAGTCCACCCATTTGCTTGCGTTCTCTGTCAAGTTGGCATTGTCAGAAATTATTGGTCTGCCTGGGGGTTGTTTTTGGTTTTTGTGTATTTTTGTAAGTGCATTAAAAGATGGTAAGCAAGGGTAGTTATTGTATAAGAAATTCCAAGTGTCACGAGATATGGTGCCATTATTGAGTGCACCAGAAATCATGGCAAAAACATCTTTATTGAATTCTGTAATCTGGGTTTCTGAGATCAGAACATACTACATTTTGTTGTGCAAAATGTCCATACACATTTTTTCATAGTCCGAACGGTCCATCAAGACTGTGTTCCCCCCTTTATCAGCACTCTTGATGATAATAGATGTATATTTTTGTAAATTAATCAATGCCTGGCGATGTTATTCAGAAAGGTTCCCATAGGAGTCTCCATGAGTGAAGAGACTCTTAATTGCTTCCGCCACACACTTAACAAAAGCAGATACATTTGGGTTTGATCGTAAAGAAGGAAATTAGGACGCTTTCCGTTTTAAGGAGGAAGGATCGCTGCTAGGACCCCTAGGTGTTAGTCCCGATAGCAGGGCCTCCAAATCGGGACAATCAAGCCAATATGGCAAACTGGCTTCGTCCTCAGAGTCAGATTTTCAATCCTTGATAATTATTATTGCTTTATCTGTAGTACATCTATGTGCTTTTAACATGGAACATCTATTCCTTTGAAGAAGACTCATAAGAAGTTGAAACGTTGGAGTTCTATGCATTTTGTAGTACCCACATTGTACCATGTGATTGTATTTTATCTACATCATTTTCTATCCAATATTTTAATGTTGTTCAAATAAAAATAGACTTTTTACCTATTTGTCTGACTTTGCATACAAAGTCCCGTTGAACATTTTCCTCTGTGTATATTTTCAAAAGACTCATTATGCCTAATAGAATATACATTGGGGTGTTTACTTTCCAAAATGGGGTAATTTTTTGGGCGTTTCCATTGTCCTGGTGCTCCAGGACCTTCAAAAGTGAAAGAGGTAGTCAGGAAATGAGATGTGTAATTTATGCTCCTAGAACGCCTGATGGTGCTTCCTGCATGTTGGGCCTCTGTATGTGGCCACGCTGTGTAAAAGTCTCACACGTGTGGTATCGCCATACTCAGAAGGAGTAGTAGAATGTATTTTGGAGTGTAATTTGTGGTATGCGTATGTTGGGTGTGAAAAATAACCTGTTAATATGACAATTTTGTGAAAAAAAAAGAAAAAAAAAATCTTCATTTTGCAATGAATTGTGGGAAAAATTACAACTTCAAAAAACTCACCATGCCTCTTACTAAATACTTTGGAAGGTCTACTTTCTAAAAAGGGTTCATTTGGGGGGTATTTGTACTTTCCTGGCGTGTCAGGGTCTAAAGAAATGAGATAGGCAGTCATTACATCGGGTGTGATCAATTTTCAGTGATTGGCACCATAGCTTGTAGACTCTATAACTTTCACAAAGATCAAAAAATATACACTGATTTGGGTTTTTTTTAACAAAGATATGTAGCGGTATAAATTTTGGCCAAACTTTATGAAGGAACATTAATATTTTGCAAAATTTTATAACACAAACAAAGAAAAATGCATTATCTTACAAACTTTTTGGTCTTTTTTCATTTCTAGCGCAAACAATAAAACACCCAGCAGTTATTAAATACCACCAAAAGAAAGCTCTATTTGTGTGAAAAAAAGGACAAATGTTTAATATGGGTACAGTGTTGCATGGCTGAGTAATTGTCATTCAAATTGTAAGAGCACTAAAAGCTGAAAATTTGTCCGGTTAGGAAGGGGGTTTAATTGTCCAGTGGTTAAGTGGTTAAAAGCATCTAAACATGGGGGACGCATGCGCGGAGTCGATGCGAGCGGACGTGCCTGCATAGAGCTCCGCTCCTGAGTGGACACCGCCGCCGGGCTGAGCACATCCTGACCCCAGAGAACCAGCCCCCAACCTGCGCAAAGCCTGCACGGACCTCCGGGGACAGTTTCCATGGTCCCGATCGGGGCAAAGCCGAAGCTCCGGACCAAAAACATCAGGGACGCCCTGACAAGGCCTATCATCAAGATGGCGACGGCGCCCTCACAGAAGGCCAGGTCGCCACGCTCACCACGCTCACCGCGCTTACCGCACTCCTCGCAGCCACAACAACGGCAGCCACAAGGCGTACAGCTTTTGCATGGTGAGTCAGACCAGGAAGCCTGGTCCACATCCACAAACCCCCAGACTGACATCTTCACAAAATTTGAAGCCATGCTCAATAGGGCCTTGAAGCAAACCTCAGACTGCATCACAGAGCAACTGACCAAGGAAATTTGTGAGCTGGGAGGTAAGACAGCAGAGCTGGAAGTCAGAGTAGATGACCTGAACTGCAATGTCCAGCAGTGCCTCACAGAAATTGAAAATATTAAGGAGGAAAACCCCAACTTACAAGGCCGCCTAGTGGACTATGAGAACAGAGCCCGCTGCTCCAATTTGTGGATTAGAGGAATACCTGAATCAGTCCTCGACGTGCAGGCAACCATGCTAGCCCTGTTCCAGGAACTGCTCCCGGGCATCCCAGTTGAAAGACTAGAGATGGACAGAGTTCATAGAGCTCTAGCCCCACGCAAGGACAAAGGCCCCCCCAGGGACATCATAGCGAAGTTTCATTTTTATCGCACCAAAGAGCAGCTACTCAAGGCCGCGAGAAACAAGCACCAACTTTCATTTCAGGGCCTCAACTATCAAATCTACGCAGACCTGTCGCCCATAACTATAGCCAAAAGACGCACCCTGAGGCCTTTTCTCCAAACGCTACAGCAACATCAAATAGCCTGCCACTGGGGATTCCCCTTCTCTGTGCGTTTCACACATCTGGAAACAAAATATGTATGTCGCACAGCGAACGAACTGAAAGATGCCTTGCTTGACTTAGGCCTTGAAAAGCACAATCCTGCTCCAGAACACGCTCGCAGGTGCTCGGCATCCTGGTCGTCGAAGAAGGACCCCCCCCCAGCAGGACCTGGAAATTGTCAATCAAGCGCGTCTCAATACAAACGTGGCCGATTTGAACCCCGGGCCATAAACACAGAAGATTCCATGGATTGATCAGGCCATAACCTAACCCTAGACTCTGAGTCACATTCTCACCTGTCCCACATACCTTGAGATGGACACACAAGACCCTCAATAGCGGACCACCCCACCCGTACCCTTCTCTCTGAAATTACCCTTTAAGCTCTCGGAAAAGGAGGCTACATCACCACCCCCAATCACCCTAGCCTCACGGTCACAGGGCTACCCCCCCATGGCACAACGACGACCTGGCCCACCTCCTAACCTAGCCTACCCTGGTCACAGACACTGTTAAGTGCCAGCTACCCTCTTCTCACACAACCCCCTCACAACCCGGGAGGGTTACGAGGTACTCAAACTTGATTCCCACCTCCGACTAAAAACCCCCTATATCAAGATGTGTTACTGACAGTGACACTATGTTCTCCCTCCTCCATGTTCTACTGCAAAACAGCCAACGGTTCCTCGGCCTATACCTGACTTGTATTTGAGGCAACGCAACCTCCATTACACCTTAAGCTGTCATTTTTTCCTTTTTTTTTTTCGGTTCATAACCCACCCCCTGGGGTTCACGGATGTTAATTTTGTTGTTACCCTAGATGATTAATTACAACGCACGACTATTCGCGGAGTTGTCCACTCACAGGTTCTCTTGCTCCCCCTCCTATTGGCCTCCAGATACCCGCATACAAATGTGGGCCTCTGGACGCGAATTCAGAGCCTATGGGGGTCGTCTTGGCCGGCCCCCACTACGCTCCCAGTCATGTTTCATGTTCACACTGTTTAAGCTGTTTACTTTTCTATGCATTTATATTATTATATGTGAACTTACCCTAACCTTTTTCTCTTTTTCTTCTCATTACTTCCCGAGTCTTCTCTCTCGTCTTCTTGGACCAGTGGCAGTGGTGATGGTGGGTCAACGGAGCAGGTACAGTGACACATGACAGACACAATCACCATGGCCCCCCTAAACATATGTTCCCTTAATGTCCAGGGGTTCAACATTCCGCATAAGCGCACTAAAGCCCTTCGAACGCTGGCCTCGGCCAAAGTACAGATCGCATGCTTACAAGAAACGCATTTCTCCCAGCGGCACTCACCCAAATTCCTGAGCCAAGCATATCCCCAATTTTATACAGCTTCAGCGGAAAACAAGGTTAGAGGCACACTCATCGCCTTCCACCGCACCACACCGTTCACTCTACATTCCCAGCTTAGTGACCCCGCCGGTTGCTATGTCCTGGTCACAGGTTATATCTCTGAGACCCCAATAACCGTAGTATCCTACTATGCCCCGAACAAGAACCCAACTGCCTTCCTATCACACCTATTGAATCTGGTAGCCACACGCAAAATGGGCACCGTAATATTATGCGGGGATTCCAACCAAGTTGTCACTCCCTTCCTTGATAAAGCCCCATCTGCCCCTAATCCGACTCCTAACAAATTGTCTCTGCAACAACTTCTCACTAAACACTCACTCTCAGATTCCTGGCGTGAAGCGAACCCCACAAGTAGGAAGTTCACCTTGTATTCCCATCCCCACAACTCCTTTTCACAAATCGACCACATCCTGATCGCTAACAGCATGACCCCAGAAATCCTTGCCTCCTCATTAACCCCGTACCCATGGTCAGATCATTCTGCCGTCCATCTCACATTGGCATCCCCTGTCCCCCGATCTCACGACACCACCTGGTACATTAACGATTCCACCCTAACCAACCCTTCCCACTGCCTAGACATAGAAATGGCTCTCAAAGAGTATCTCACCACTAGCACTTCAGATGAAATATCATCCGTTACCCTCTGGGAAGCCCACAAACCTGTCCTTAGAGGAAAATTAATCCAACAGGCCTCCGCCCTTAAACGTGAGCGTAGAAACAAATATCAAAAACTAGACGAAGAATTCTCTACCTGCCAGGAGGCATTTCAGGCCAACCCCAACCCCGTCAACAAACAAAAACTCGAGAAAGCCAAACACGAGCTAGACCTGTTCCTCACAGACTCCGCTAAGAAAACACAGTGTAGACACCATCATAGGCTATACACAAAAGCAAACAAACCTGACACGTTGATGGCCCGAGCTATAAAGACAATAAACACCCCACCCTCTACCATATACCTCAAAATGGGTAAACATGCCTACACAAGCAACCCTATTAAAATACTTGAAATATTTTGCACCAAACTCTCTCAATTATATTCCAGTGATACCACTCCGAACACCACTCAACTTGATAAGATATTCTCCCGAATTTCTCTTCCTCTCCTTACACAAACTCAAACCGAAACTTTAGACGCCCCCATCACGGAACTAGAGGTGAAGCAGGCCATAAAGCAGCTGAAACCTCACAAGCGCCCCGGCCCAGACGGCTTCTTAGCTAGCTATTACAAGCAGTTTGCCCACCTCCTAACCCCCATGCTCACCAACGCCTTCAACCTTCTACTCAAAGGGCACACATTCAGACCTGAGACACTAACGGCTACTATAGCGATGATACCCAAACCCAACGCTGATCACTCCACATGGTCCAACTACAGACCAATCTCCCTTCTCAACATTGATGTTAAATTGCTGGCCAAGGTCCTAGCCACCAGATTTAACCACATGATAGGCAAACTAATACATCGCGACCAGACTGGCTTTATCCCTGCACGCCAAGCCGGAGACAATATCAGACGCACACTACTGCTTACCCATATAGCAAAACGTAGACGTATACCCACCTGCCTACTGTCCCTCGATGTCAGGAAAGCATTCGATACAGTCTCTTGGACTTATATGCATTACACTCTCCAACGTTGGGGTATTGGACCCCATTTCCTGTCCTGGATCTCCTCCCTTTACGCTAACCCTAGAGCTTACATTAAATATAATGGTTATAAATCAGCAACGTTCAATATCCAGTGTGGAACCAGGCAGGGATGCCCACTATCCCCACTATTGTTCACCCTTCTTATAGAACCTTTGGCTCAACTAATACGTACACATCCTGACATCGGGGGCATAGAACACGGTGGTGTTACACACAAAATCAGCCTCTTCGCTGATGATATTCTGATTTTCATGTCCTCTCCCCACATCTCGGCCCCAAACCTCCTCTCCCTTCTCACGGAATTTGCTAGTGTCTCAGGCCTCCATATCAACACTCATAAATCATAGCTACTAAATATCTCTCTGTCCCCCTCTGAGCTACAACAGGTAAAATCGTCCCTGCCCTTCAAATGGGCACCCCAACAACTCAAATACCTAGGTACCCAACTCTCAGCTAATCTCTCCTCCTTATTTGCCATTAACTACCTTCCTCTCCTTAAGAAGGTCTCACACCTTTTTTTTTTTTATTTTTTTTAACAACTTTTATTTTGAATTTCAAAGAGAAATACAGATGAACATACAGAACAAGTTGTTTTGGTACATTGATACAAAAGGATTAGATAGAACATCATACTGGTTTGTTGTTGCGACTACAGAAGATTATAGGGAGTACAGTGAGCATCTGGGGGAATCAATAGGGGGGGGTGATAAATAGTACCTATTGCAGGAATGATCATGGTTGACTGAGCCACCATCTAGGCACCCCAAATGGGGACTCACTGTGCCGTTGAAGGTGGGGGTCTGAGGATGTTACAGAGAAGGAAAGTTGCTAAGGGGAGTGGATGTCACTGTAGCATTAGTCGCAAAGAGAGATGTCTAGATTAGCACATTGGTGATGTTATTATGCTAGAAAGTTAATTATAGAGAAGGAAAGGGAGAAGAGAGAAAGGAAGGAGTTTTAGGGGAAGCAGGAGAAGAAAAGCTGGAGAGGGGGGGAGAGAAGAGAGGGAAGGTGAATAGAAAAAATGAGTAGTTTAAGATGCAGGGGGCAGTCCGAGCAGTCATGCCAAGGGCCAGATTGGCATTAGGGGGAGGGGATCTCACCATGGCCGAAGAACTTCCTTTTGGAAGGCATGAGGGAGGAAGTTGTTAATCCAGGGTTCCCATAGTAATTCAAATTTGGGGAGGCGGTCTTTGTCTATGGCGTCTATTTTTGCGTGAATCATATATGTGGTTACTCTGTGTTTTACTTCTGGGATCGAAAGAGAGGGGGATTTCCATGACTTAGCGATGATTTGTTTAGCTGCGGTTAGGAGAGGTATTAAGCGGGAAAATTGTTTGTGTGAGAGGCCGTCTGGTTTTAAAAATAGGAGGGCTGTAGCAGGGTTAGGGTCTATAGGGTAATCAGTTAATTGTGATGCCATACTAAATATGGTGGTCCAAAAGGTGCGGGCTAGGGGGCAGGTCCACCAAATATGAAAAAAGGTCCCCGGTTCGTTACATCCTCGGAAACAATGTGGGGAATGTGAGGGGACGTATTTCGCAATTCTCGATGGGACAAGGTACCATCTAGTTAGGACTTTGTAGTTGGTTTCTAGTACCCGGGTATTAGGGAAGGAGGATTTAATCACGTTCCAGATTGTTGCCCATTGGGCCCTATCGAGGGGGGAACCAAGGTCATTTTCCCATTTTTGGGTATATGAAGGGAGTGCAGAATATGTTGTAAACAGGAGTTGAGAGTATAGTGTGGAGATAATTCCTTTAGCGTGGGGATCTTGTCTACAGAAGTTTTCAAAGGAGGTTAGACTATTGTATGGAGCATTATTTATGATATTGGGCGTGTAGAAGTTTTTGATCTGAAGGTAGCGAAAAATCTCTGATTGAGGGATGTTATGCTTTTCTTTCAGGTCTTGAAAGGAGAGAAAGGAGGAGGGGGAGGTTAAGTCATAGAGTCGGTATAGCCCGTTGGTTGTCCAAGCTTGGAAGGCATTAGCTTGTTCCCAGGCTGGTGTAAAGGCAGGGTTCCGGAACAATGAAAGGAGGGGATTGTGGGAGGATTGTAGCAAGTGTTTCGTTTTGAGCCTATTCCAAAGGGATAGGTAATGTTTGGTGATTGGGTTGGTGATGGGTGGGCATTCTTTCGGGTTAAGCCATAAGATGTTAGCAAGGGATAGGGGGTCGCAGTCTACTGCTTCGATGGCAACCCATAGAGGGATTTCCTGAGTGGCGTGATATTTTGGAAGACTTGCTAATTGGGCTGCTTTATAGTAGAGCGAGAAGTTAGGCATGCCTAGGCCTCCTCCCAGCTTGGGAAGGAAAAGAGTGTGCTTGGGGACTCTGGGTCTGGTTGGACCCCAGATGAATTTTGTTGTCCTTGATTGGAGAATACGGAGATAGTATGTTGGAATTGAGGTGGGGAGGACTCTAAAGTAGTAGAGGAGTTTCGGAAGGATGCACATTTTCACTACAGCAATTCTTCCCAGCCATGAGAGGGGTAGAGAGGACCATTGGTCCAACAGGTCGGTGATGGTTCTTAGCATAGGGGGGAGATTTAGGTGGAAGAGGTGAGTGGGGTCTGAAGGGAGTTGAATCCCAAGGTAGGGAATAGATTTTACTGCCCATGGGAAAGGGAGGGCTGCCTGTGCCTGTGATAGTTCGTGTGGGGGTAGGGAAATATTCAGTGCTTTAGATTTTTGTTTATTGATCGTCAGGCCAGATATTTTGGAAAAGGCATCCAGAGTGCGGATAAGATTCGGACCAGAGATGGAGGGGGAAGACAGGAATAACAGGATATCGTCCGCAAAGATACAGAGTTTGTGACAATGTCCCCCGAGTTCAATGCCTTTAATAGTGTGATTTGATCTGATTTGAGCAGCCAGGGGTTCGATTGCAAGTGTAAAGAGGAGAGGGGAAAGTGGACAGCCCTGTCTTGTTCCTCTTTCAATGTTAAATTTTTGTGAGTTGTAGCCTGCATACTTAACATAGGCTTTCGGGTTATTATATAGAGCTTCGACCCATCTGAGAAATTGAGGACCAAATCCCCAATTTCGTAGGGTGTGGAGGAGGTAGGGCCAAGACAGGGTGTCAAAGGCTTTGGTTATATCAAGAGATAGAAAGTATGCTGGAATGCGTCGTTTTCTGGCTGCGTGAGCAATGAGTGCTGCTCGGCGGACATTGTCACTAGTCTGACGAAAGGGTATAAATCCAGTTTGGTCTTTGTGGATTAATCTACCAATAAAGGTGTTTAGTCTTGTGGCTAAAATTTTGGTTAGAAGCTTTATGTCTATGTTCAATAGGGAAATTGGGCGGAAATTTGAGGTGAGAGAATTGTCTGAATGGGGTTTCGGGATCATACTGATAATGGCAGTTAATGTTTCGTCTCTAAATTTGTGTTGGTTCAGAATGGCGTTGAAGGCTTAGGATAGGACCGGGGCAAGGAGTTCTGGGAAGGCTCGGTAATAATTTGCAGTGAAACCGTCGGGACCTGGGGATTTGTTAGGTTTTAACTGTTTGATGGCTAGTATAATTTCTTCTGGTGTTATAGGGCTATCAGTAAGGTTGCGTTCCTCTTGTGTTAACTGTGGGAGATTTAGTTGGGAGAGGAAGTTTTCAGTTTCGGTAGGGTTGTAATGAGTTTTTTGCGAGTAGAGGGAGCTAAGGTGGGATTGGAATTTGTTGGCTATTTTTTGGGGGTTGCTAGTATAAGAGTCTTTACCTATCTTAAGCCTGATTGGATTGAATGGGGAATTCAACCGTTTTATGGTGCGGGCTAGCGGGGTGTCAGGCTTGTTGGCTTTCATATAGTTGGTGTGTCTAATTTTTTGGTTAAGGGTGTTGGCTTCTTCAGACAAGAAAAGATCAAGTTGTAATCTTGCCAAGTCAAGGGGAGATTTGTTTCTAGTATTGGGGTCTGATGAGAACTGGGAGTGGGCCTTTTGATAGTCTTTTTCAAGGGTTTCCGCTAACTTTTTGCATTCTTTTTTGAGGAGATAGGTGTGTTTTTGGATGGTGTTACGTATAGATGGCTTGTGTGCTTCCCAGAGGGTGATTGGGGAGATGTCTGGTGTAGAGTTGAGTGTAAAGTACTCTTTAAGTGCTTGTTCAATGGGGAGTTTGTGTGAAGGATGGGTGAGAAGGTCCTTGGGGAGGATCCAGGAGGTGTCATGGGACTTGGGCAGGATGGATGAGAAAGATGTAAGTACTGCGCAGTGGTCAGTCCAAGGGATTGGTATAATTTGAGAGGAGAGTATTTCCGGGGAAATATATGTGGAAGTTAATATATGGTCAATTCGTGTGAATGTCTTGTGTGGATGAGAATAGTGTGTGTACCTTCTTTTCCCGGGATTGACTTCATGCCATGTATCAACCAAATTAAATTGGTTTAAAAGTAGTTGGAATGATTGTTTGTGTTGAGAGGTGGTGGGTGAGAAAGGTGATTTATCTAAGAAGGGGTAGATGACTTGGTTGGAGTCTCCACAGATGATAACCGTGCCGAATTTACAGTTATCAATTGTTTGCATGAGGTGGGAAAGGAAGGGGAGTGGGCGTTTGTTAGGGGCGTAATAAGAGACTATAGTGGTTTCGATATCAGCGAGTTGACCTGTTATGATGATATATCTCCCCTCAGGGTCTTTAATTTCAGATCTGAGTGAAAAGGGGGTGGATTTATGAATTGCGATTAGAGTGCCTCGTTTTTTTGTGGAGGCAGGGGCTGAGAAAATTTGGGGGTAGGACTGGAAGCAGAGTTTAGGGGAGTTGCGTGCGGCAAAATGGGTTTCTTGCAAGCAGATCACTTGAGCTTTTTGTTTTTGGAAAAAGTTAAACGCTTTGGTGCGTTTCTGGGGGATATTGAGGCCCTGGACATTTAGAGTCAGGATGTTTAGGGGGGGCCATGGTGAGATTAGTGTAGGGTACAGCTTACCTGTAGATGTTCGGGATGGACTGCTCGGATGTTGCCATACAGGTTTGAGGGGATAAGAGAAGAGAAGTGAAGAAGCTAGAATGGGGAGATAAGAGCAAACAGACAAGACAGTATTAAGTATCTCAGTATAACTTGTTACATCATAAAGAATGCATTCTGTTTGTAAGGTGGTAAGAAGAACAACAGTAAATAACAATATTGTAAGGATTGAAAAAATTGAAAAAAAATTTGAAAAAATGGAAAAAATAAAAAAATTTGAAAAAAGGGCCCGAGAAGGGGAGGAGCATTCCCGTTCTGGGGAAAAAGGTCCCGCGTCGGGGGTCCACATATTAGGGGTGGGCCCACGAGGGGGAGAGTAGTGGAGCGCACGGGGCCTCCTTGTGGGGATACCGGCTAGGCAAGGTGGGAGCTTAAAATGCAGGAGGGAATAATGTTGCAGACAATAACACATTTACTGACTCTTTTCTCCAACTTTTGTAGTGTCCAAATCTGTTGAGGAGGGTGGTCTTGGATGAAGGGGTTGGAGAAAAAATTACAGAGTGTTAAAGAGGGGGAGTTCTGAATAAGGTTGATCTGGTATTGTAGATAGAACTCTTTCAGTTGTTAGTTCGTTGGTAGAGGGTGTCCTGGTGGACAGAGCTCGAACTTATGGAGAGTCCTGTTGGAGGTTTCAGTCCATTGAGTCCTCTTGGCCATTGGGGGGGGAAGTCAGCCGGGTTCGCTTGTGGAAGGAAGTGTTGTAGGAGGAGCCTGAAGATGGTGGGGGTTTGCGAGGGGATGTAGAGGCGGAGCGGCGTCTGGAGGGTCCAGAGTTGTGGGGGACATCTGAGAGGTGAAGGTCCTGTAGAGTTTGTGAGAGTTCTTCTGGGGATTTGCTTTTATATTTAGAGCCTTGATATGAAAAACGAATGGAGAATGGGAAGCCCCATTGATAGGAGATGTTGTGTTTTTGCATTTCTTGTAGTAGTGGTTTCATGGCCTTACGTTTAGTGATGGTGGTTTGGGATAGGTCAGCGTATAGCTGATAGTTATGGCCTTGGAATTTGAGGGTGTCTTTGTTGCGGGCGGCTTCCATTAATTGTTCTTTGGTTCTGTAAAAGTGGAATTTTGCCACAATATCTCTGGGGGGACCATCTTGTTTTTTAGGGGTGAGGGCTCTGTGGATTCGATCCATCTCGAGGCGTTCAATTGGGATGGAGGGTAGTAATTCTTGAAACAGGGCTGTGGCTGTGGAGTGGAGGTCAAGTACAGTCTCAGGGATACCGCGTATGCGAATATTGGACCGGCGTGCTCTATTCTCAAAATCCTCCAGCTTAGCAAGAAGGGTTAAATTTTCTTCTTTCAGATTTTCAATTTCAGCAGTATGATCATTAGCAAGAGCCTCTAGATCATCTGTTTTATCTTCAAGTGCTGCGGTGCGAGTGCCTAGCTCTCTGATTTCCTTGGAGAGGCTGGAGGTTATGTGGTCAGAGGTTTGTTTAAGAGCTCTGTGCAGCATTCTTTCAAACTGATTTAAAAGGTCGGATGGTGCAGCAGATGGGGTGAGAGAGGGGTTGAGGAGTGCTGGATACTCACTGTCCGAGTCCTCTAGAGCCGGATGATGGGCAGGCGGCTGCTGCTGTTGTTTAGTGGAGCGGGTGCCTTTCGCTGGAGACGCTCGGGCTGATGAGGTGGAGGAAGGCGCCGCCATCTTGAGGTGACCTCGCGTGAAGGCCTCTCTGATTGTGGCCGTGCTAAGCTTGTTGCGGGATGGTCGCAGGACCATGCCGAGGGATCCGGGATGTTCCCTGTGATGTTGGGCGGGGGCTGAGCCTGGAACAGGCGCTGATCGCTGGCTGTTGGCGGTGCATAATGTGCCGGTGTGTCCCCGAAGGAGCGGAGCTCTAGCACTGCATGTCCTGCTCGCTAGGGCTGCGCATGCGCTCTCGGTCTCACACCTTTTATCCCAATGGTCTTACCTACCCATCTCTTGGCTGGGGAGAATCAATGTAATTAAAATGGCCATCCTACCGAAATTTCTCTATCTGTTCAGAGTTCTCCCTATTCCCATACAAGCCTATTTCTTCCGACTACTCCAACGCAAGGTCATATCCTACATCTGGGGCTCCACCAAACCTAGGGTACCTAGATCCACCCTCTTTCTACATAAACTAAGCAGGGGATTCGGAGTTCCAAATTTCAAGACTTATTACCACGCCGCCCAGCTCTCACAGCTGACAAAATACCACGCAGTCGACGAAGTACCACTGTGGGTAATAATAGAATCTGTTGAACTAGACCCCCTATCAACGGCAAACTTGCTCTGGCTACGCCCTAGCGACCGTAAACATATTGACAACCCCGTCACCAAGCACTCACTCAACTTATGGGATAAATCCAAAACAAGACATAACTTAGAGTCCCCGCACAACCCCCTGCTGTCTTTTTTAAAGAACCCAGCCTTCCGCCCAGCATGAGAATCCCCAGCCGCCTTTCGGGCCTGGTCCACAGCGGGTCTCTTCCGCCTATCCAAATTAACGACGAGAAATTAATTCCGACCCTTTTCCACACTGTGCCAAGACACCACCCTTGATGCAACTGATAAATTCAGATATATGCAAATACAGAGATTTTACGCCCCCCTACTCAAAACCGATACACCCCTTACCCAGTCCTCACAGTTTGAGAGATTTTGTGACAAAGACCCACATGCCCGGGGCATCATATCAATACTATACCGTCAACTCTCGGACACCCCAAGCAGCACTCCACCCTCTTATACCACTAAATGGGAACCAGACATAGGGTGCACGTTAGACAGCGCAGAATGGTCCAGCATCTGGATCAGTACCACCACATCCTCACCCAATGTACTAGCGATCGAGACCAACCTGAAAGTTCTCTCGAGATGGTATCTAGTTCCCACTAGGATAGAAAAATTTGTCCCCACACACTCGGCGCTCTGCTTCCGTGGATGCGGCGAGCAAGGCACCTTCTTCCATATCTGATGGAGCTGCCCAGTAGCTCGCAACTTCTGGACAAAAATCTTTGATTTACTAAGCAAAACCCTCAAGCAGACTATCTCCAAAAGACCCCACGATCGCCTTATTGAATCTGAAACCTGATGGCCTTACCCGCCTCCAGTTTCAGCTACTCATGCACCTAACTACAGCCGCCAAGCAAACAATAGCAAAGGCTTGGAAATCTGCTATTCTATTGCTCCCAGAAACATTGGGAAGGATGAACAAGGTACTGGTCCACTCTAAAATGTTGGCTATTGAAACCAACAAAATTCATAGATTCAAAGCCAAACGGCGCCCATGGATTAAACACAACCTGCCCCCAGACTTTGACGACACCCTACTCCTGCCATGCTGATGAGCCAACTGCCTAGCTCCACTTAGTCCCGCTGTCTCCATGCCTCCGGTCCACCTACCTCTACCTCTACTACCACTGTTCTCTCTATGTCTTCTCTCTACGTCTTCCCTTACTCTTCTCCTTCTTCCCACTCCTAGGAAACCTTACCTTGTTTTGTACGGTCAAACACAGACACCTTGACATGCTAAAGCCACTTTCTCCACCCCTTTACATACCTTCTTCTCTTATCTCTTGATATTATCTGGTGTTGCGGGCCTTTCGTGCAGACAGGGGCCAGATCCCACCCCCGACACACTCTCAAGTATCTACGAGAATTTCAGCCATTGAGCTGTCGATTCTACATCCCAGAGGATCACAACCCCACACCACTCTCTGTTTCAGATCGAGAACGCCTGTAATTAAGCATACCAACCCCCTGGACACAGCTAGTCCCCATTGGGGTGTCCAGGACCACAACCTTCCCAAGCCCAACTGGCCCTTCTTGCTTCTGACAGTCCCACCTGTCTACTCCCTCCTTGTCTGCATGGAAGGGCTCGCTCTACACCATATGCATTATTGTCATGGTTATTATCATGGTTCAGATAGTCTCTGTACTACTTTGTTCACATATGACACTGAACCAACTATTTCCTGTTGTACCTTTAAAAACTTCAATAAAAACCTTGAACAAGAAAAGCATCTAAACATATAAAGCAGATATGCAACAATATGGGGATTTGGTCACACTAAATGGCCATGCAGTGCTTAAGGCCACTGACTGTGTCAAAGTACCCCAATTTTTCAGTGGGTCCTACACTAACCTTAGAATGAAATATCCTGTCTCTTAACCATGGAAGCAAACACTTCTATTGATGGGAGAACCAAAGGACTCATCACATGGATCAGGTGGAAACTGATTAGAGGTAATGAGGGAGAATGGGGTTCACCAGCCCAAAAGGTCTGGTCAGGACCACAATAACATACAAAATATATATTTGGGATGAACATCCTCAAAACGCATGGTGCAGCTGTAAGACTCTAAGACAAAAAAATACATCGAGTCTGCCTTTATTTATTTATTTATTTATTTTTTTACATTAACCTTATTGTTTGACTATAGATTTATAGTGACATCACCCAAGCATGTTTGAAGCCATTTACTGTTGACTGTCTCACAACCTCTGTTGGTAGTGTATTCCAATCATCAACCACCCTTTCAGCACTCTACCTATTGTTTTTACCACTTTCCAGACCCCCTATTTTGTATAGTTATCGTTGAAGTCCTTGAATTATACATGTCAGACCTCCTTTCTTCCTTTTCCCCTCTGTACTAACTTTCGAAATTTATGTAGTTCCCCCACTTATTCCAAGTCCTCCCGTCAGAAAAGTTATACTTTGGTTTTAGTTCTTGTGCCCCTGTACTGGAGTTTTATTGACCCCCCTTCAAGTTTTAATTAGAATCTTTCATAATAAAACGACTTTCCCACCAACTACTAACCTTATGTGATGGTTGTCTCCAACACTCTGTCAGTTGTCATTTACCGAAGTTTGTACGAACCCACTACAGTGATATTTAGATATCAG
>BLSH010312192.1:34543-59064 GCA_018402905.1 Glandirana rugosa
CTGAATAAGTCACCATCTGGTGAAGAACACATCTGTTTAGTCTGTGTCACTTTTATTATAGCCGCTAATAAGTCAACATCTGTTCTTCATACATCTGGAAATAGTTTAGAACACTTTACCTAAAACCGGGGAGGAACCATACACCTGTTCTTCAAACATCTGGAATCTGTGTGTGAAACTACAGCATAGATAAGAGCAGGCATATGGTTTTGCTCTTCACACACAGTTTGCAGATGTTTTCAGAACAGTGATATTATATCACTGATATGATATCACTGTTCTTCAAACATCTGTGTGTAAAGAGCGGAACCATATGTCCTTCTCTATGCTGTAGTTGACACAGACTAAACAGACTAAACAGATGTGTGAAGAACAGATGTTCTGTGTGAAGAACAGATGTTCTGTTTGCAGATCAGATGTGCACTTATTCACGGTTTCATTTAAAGTGACACACAGACTTTATTATGGTCCTGGTTTTCTTCTAGGTCTGCTGGATCCGGGTTTAAGCGTTGTCTGGATTTTGCTGGACTGTTGCCAGCTGAGGATGTAGGTGAGTGAAGGGGGTCCATGGATGGTATTTGGCTATATTGCAAAGCCTCCTCCTCTGCGTCTGGTAGGTCTGTGTATGACCCTGGTCCAGCGCCTGAGATATGCTGGGTCGAGTTTGTTTTTGGGGGTTGAGGGAAGAATTCAGTGAGTTTCTTAGGGGGTTTATACTCTTTCCTCTTCCTTGAGGTCATTGTTGTCATATATTGGGGTTGAGATATTTGGCTGTAGTGTCTTGATTATGTATGTTTGAGCAGGCAAGAGTGCTGCTTTGTTGTGGTCATACGCTGTACAGAGTGTCTCTCCAAATGGGTGAGCAGTAAAGGGTTAAGTGGTCATAGTTCTGTGCCCTGGTCACTCCAGAATTGGTCTGCTGCGAGGTGCGGAGTTTGGGATCACTGTGTTCAGCTTACGGGACCTCTTGTGTTACTTCTAGATGTCAGCTAGAAGGGAGCTCCGTGTTGGGCCTAGGCGCGCTGCACCGCTGGTGTGGTTGGGTGTACCAAGATGGCGGATTGTCTATAGGCCGCGTATGAGCCTCGGGCTCGATTAGTGGAAGGAGCCGAATGTGGTCGCCGGTCAGGTAAGAGATTATTTTAGGGCCGTGGTACTTGTCTGCTCTGATTCGGTGTGTCCTGTTTCGTCTGGGCACTGGGATTGAGTGTTGTTGGCCCTGTTATATGGAGGCCGCGGGCCTCCGCCGGCGGCACCTCGTGTGTAGGATTAGCGGTTTCGCGGCTCCGCGCCGCTCTAAAAGTTTCTCCAGTCGGTGGAGAGTGACCCAGGGGCAGTGGTGGGGTGAGATGGACTCTTACCGACCCTTGAATCTGATGGATGTCAGCGGATTTCTTGGGCTCGGATCGGAGCTTCGGTGAAAGACGTCTGCTCTCCGTCGCGTCAGGCCACGCCCCCCTGACACACAGACTTTAAATAATTTTGCAGAACAGATGTGCACTTATTCACGGTTTCATTTAAAGTGACACACAGACTTTAAATAATTTTGCAGAACAGATGTGCACTTATTCACGGTTTCATTTAAAGTGACACACACATTTTGCAGAACAGTGATATGGGTTCTCCCGGCTTATTTATACTTTTTGACACAGTTTGAAGATGATTTTAGAACAGTTCTATGGCCTCTACTGTTAATTAATACTTTTCAGACCCAGTTTGAAGATGATCCCCATTCACCTCCATTTTTGCTTTTTTATGTTTTTATTTTTTAAAAAATATTTAAAGTTATTTCCCTGTCCCCATTTCTTTGTAGGGCACTTGTCCCACCCTTACCCCAATGTTCCTTCCTTTTGCAGACCTCTAGGACCTTCCTGGACTTTTTTACAGCATTTTTAAGAATTTTCATTAAAATTACTCTGGATCCTCGGACATTCCCACCAAATATGATAGTACGAGCCCTGAAGGTTACAGCCTCTAAAGCATAACGGAGAGGAGTTAGGGAACATGATCGAGAGACTAGAGGGGACCAGGTACATAAATAACTTTTATGTTTGCTTCCATCAGTGAAATGTTAACTATCCCCTTGAAAGATTTTAAGAACAAGGAGAACCACCTGTCCGCGCTCCAAGACAAGTCCAGGTCTTTCTCCCAGCTCTCGGCATATGGAGATTTTTCGTGGAGTTCCATTGGTGATGCATATATCATGATGAGATACCCCCTTTCTGGCTAGAAATCTCCAAACACCACTTCTCATAAGGGGTAATCTCCTTTAGCGCAGGAGTGGCCCTCCATCAGGTTGACATAAAGTGATGAATTTGCTGGAAACTAAACCTTTCCAAAGGGGGCATTTCCAGTTTGCTGACACAGTAAGCTAGGGAGATAGGGCCTAATGAGGCAAGAAAATGTCCGATTCTATAGAGGCCTTTATTGGTCCACCACCCAAAGGCTTGAATATCCTGACCTGGGGGAAAAAGTGGGTTGTTGAAGTGATGTTCCAACGGGTGAATGCTAGAAGCTAATCCTGTGGTACTAAAAATGTTATCGCAAGGGCTATTGAATGGGAGAGCGTCGGGGCCAAGATCATGGGTCTTGCTTTGGGGTGAGCCCACACTAAATAATCTATGGTGTTGAGAGGGATTGCCTGCCTGTCTATTCCTACCCAATCCGGTCTGTTACTCTGAGCATAAATAATTGAGAATTGGGCTAGTTGGGCAGCCTGGCAGTACCTCCATAAATTTGGGAGGCCCAGAACCCCTTGATTGCGTCATCTTAGAAGAACTTCTGCAGGGCACCTGAAGCCTCTTGTTGCCCCAAATGAACTTATTCATTTGGGACTGCGGTTTGTATAGTTGGAATTGTTTAATAGAGATGGGGAGGGGTCTGAACAAATATATAATCCTTGGCAGGAGGAACATCTTAACCGAGTTTACCCTCCCCAACCAGGAGAGGCCTAGCCTCCCCCAGCTGATAAGGTCTTCAGTAAGTTGTTTGAATACGTAGTATAATTGATCTATGCTGGGTGCTAGTTTTACCCCTAGATAGGGGATGTGGGCCGGGTTCCAAGGAATATGGTAGCGGTCCTTAATTTGTTGCACTAACCTCTCGGCAACGTTAATGTTTAGTGCTACAGATTTGACCATATTCACTCTCAAGCCTGAGACCCCTCCAAAATCCTGCAAAAGTTTGACAATATTTGATACCGAGACCAGGGGGCTGCTCACAAATAATAGGAGGTCATCCACAAAAAGGGGACATTTTATGGATGTGCGGACCGCATTTCACTCCCCGAATACAGGGGTGATCCCTGATTGCCAGCGCAAGGGATTCAATGGCAATGGCAAAAATTAAAGGGGAGAGCGGGCATCCCTGCCTGCTCCTCCTTCGGATGTGGATCGGTTCAGAGAGATAATTTTGCAATTTAATTTGTGCACTAGGAGCGGAATATAAAGTTTTAATGATTTGCAGAAACCGAGGTCCGAACCCCCATCTTTCCAAGACCTCAAATAAGTAAGGCCATTTGACTGTATCGAATGCATTTTGTAAATCGACTGATAATATGAACCCTTCCTGAGGATGCCCGCCATCCCACCCAGACCTCCGCAGGTCCACCGCCCTTCGGATCTGATCGGGGCCCTGCCTTCCTGGGATGAACCCCACCTGATCATTATGGATATACTTCCCTATAAAGGAAGAAAGTCTGTTGGCCAAAATTTTAGTTAAAATTTTTAAATCAGTATTGATTAGAGAAATCGGCCTATAATTGCTCACCTCTGAGGGGTCCTTACCAGGTTTCGGGATGACTGAAATGTTGGCGGAATTGATATCCTCGTTAATCGAGGAACCCCTTTGGAGAGAATTACAAAAACTCGCTAGGTGGGGGGCAAGGGCAGGCCCAAACATTTTATAATATCTTGTAGAGAACCCGTCAGGACCTAGTGCTGAGCCTTTCCTAAGGAATTTTATGACATCTAAGATTTCGGTCTCAGAGATCGGGTCTTCAAGGGCTAGGCTATGCTCCTTGTCCAACTTGGGCAGGGAAATGTTATCTAGGAACTTTCGCGGAGAAGCAGCTGGATCAGTGTTCTCTGGGTGATATAGCTTAGCATAGAATTGGTGGAACACCCTCATGATCCTATGGGGGTTCTGGGTGAGGTTCCCTGATAGGTCTTTCACTTTCAGGAAAGTAAAGGAGTGGAACTTCGGGGACAGCCTACCTGCCAGTTTAGGGCCTATACAATCCTTCTGTAAATAGAACTGAGAATCAGCCCACTGAGACTGTTTCTCTGCTTGGGTAGTCATTGCAAGATTCAAAGCTGCTCTACCTGTTTCGAGCTGGGACCGGGATTGAGGAGTGGGATTCTTCTTATGGGCTTTCGCTAGTCTGTGAAAGTCCCGTTCAAGCTTAATTATGTTGCTGTGTCTTTCCTTCTTGAGTTTATAGGAAATATGGATTAGTTTCCCCCTCAATACTGCTTTATGGGCCACCAATACCGTCATGGGGGAGACCCCTACAGCCACATTTATCCTAAAATACGCCTTGATATCCTCAGCTGACATGTTACAGTGGACTGGGTTGTTTAACAGAGATTCCTTGAGTCGCCATTGGGGTCTGGGCCCCTTTCCCGCCTGATATACCACATGTAAAATGACCATCGAGTGATCTGACAAGAGGGAATCTTTAATATATGATTTGGAAACATTAGGGCTAGATGGGGAACCCATAAATATATGATCGATCCTGGCCAGGGACCTATGAGGGGCCGAGAAATGGGTATAATCCTTAGTTTTTGGGTTAAATTCCCTCCAGACATCTACCAGTCCCAGTGAGTGTATGAGCTTGGCAATCCTCAAGCTCATCTTCGGAGGTTGGAGGGTGCAATCGTGATCGGACCCAGATCTGTCTAGCATATGGTCCAGTGTAGTGTTGGAGTCCCCACCTAGAATCACCGAACCCTTGAAATGTGAGGAGGGTGAGCTGAGCATGGACTGAAAGAACTTCACCTGACCCTGATTTGGAGCATAATAGGAGATGAAGGTATATGTGCTCCCCCTCAACTTCCCTACCAGAAGAATAAATCTTCAATCCGGATCTTTGATTTCCTTACTGGGCTTGAACCCTGCCCCCCTTGCAAAGAAGATCCCTACCCCTCTCGTCTTGTCCAGAGCATTTGCTAGAAAGAACTGGGGATATTTCACATGGACAAATTTTAGGTTATAATGATTGGGGAAGTGTGTTTCTTGAAGGAAAAGAACCTCCAGGTGCATAGAGTGCGCAGCTTGGAAGTACTTTCTCCTTTTAATGGGGGAATTTAGGCCCTGGACATTGTGGGACGCTAACTTCAAAATTAAGGGTTGTTCAGGCAAGGATGCCATGGTAATAAGTGCAGAGGGTATGCATCACTGTGGACATTCTCACCTGATCTCCAACGGGAGAAAAGACCGGCTGTACCTCCTTCCGAATAAGAGTTCTGGGATTTAACTCCTCTGTTGCATGGTTGCCTCCCTGGAGCCTGAAAAGAAAAAGGGGAAGAAAGAGGGGGAAAGAAAGGACATGGAAAAGAAACAGAGGGGGAAAAGAAAAGAACTGGGGGGGGGGCGGCCTTCCACCGTAAGACCCCACATATCCTGAGGGTGGAAGCCCAAAACAAGGCTCCCAGACCCCCAGTGAGATTTGAAAGCATCTGCCTAACCGGCAGACTCTCATCTACTCTTGGGAGAGCCATGGTAATGGAACCCAGGAGCAGAGGAAGGACCATGCCTACCACCCCATCCCTTAATCAGCACAATGCATATTAACAACAGAGTCTGACCCTAACATAGAACAAAATAATAGAACAAAAGTAACTATGGCCCCATTTTTAGCCCACCCCCTTCCGGGGGGGACTTGGGAGTGGGGAGGTGGAGAGGAGAGACCAACCTGCCTCAAGCAACCCCTCCCCTGGCCCCCCACGACCAAGCAACCCTCAGACATGAAACTAGACCAGAGAGCCCTAGTAGTCCAAGCCCCCCAGCTACTTCATACATCACAGCACAACATGAGCTTAGGATAATTAGAATCACAGAGGATCCTTAAAAGTTAAACAGACATTATCTGATGCCCACTCAAGGGGGCCCCCACGGGGAACCCTCAAGTAGGGCAAATCCCCCAGGGCTCTGGCTGCACCCACCCGCAGAGGGGCTCAACTGCCCCATCGAGAGTGGGTGGGGCAGGGTAAGGACCTGTGCCCAGAGATTGAAGAAACCCCCAGGGCATCCAGCAAACACATCCCAGGCGGGGAGAACTTTCAAATCAAGGAAACCATCTATATCATATCATCTACAGAAAGAAAGAAGAAAATCTTTGTCATGAGAAACAAAAGAAAGCAGGTCCAACATAGAGGCAGCCCTCCACAGTAAACTGGCTTAACAAGCCAGGAAATTTGGCCCCTGAAGCTACTTCCGAGAATCATGGGGGGGTGAGAATCCTTGGGCTTCTTAGAATGCTGGCCCCACCAAACCGTTGGGATTGGGCTCTGAGGAGAAGGGCGTTTGGAGGAGCCAGCGTTTTTGTGGTAAATGGAGGAAGAAGGATCCAGAGAAATGAGGTTTAATTTAACCAGCAATTGCCCCCCCCCTCCTGGAAAGTGCTGAAACCGTAGTTCTTGCCCTTGAGGGAGAAGGAAAGACGGAAGGGGAAGGACCACCAGTACTTGACAGATTTTTTTGTGAGGGCCTCAAGCAGGGGTTTCAGGGCCCTCCGCTTTTGAGTGGTAGCCGGGGAGATGTCTGCGAATACCTGGATGGAATGGCCTTGGAACGAGAGCTGTGGTATATTTCTGGTGAGGCTCATGATCTCCTCCTTCACAGAGTAGTAATGTGGTTTGACCACTCTATTTTTTGGTAACCCATCCGCACGGGGTGCTTGAAGGGCTCTGTGGGCTCTGTCCAACTCCAGCCTGTGCTCAGGGATGTCAGGAACTATTTCCTTGATGAAGGACCTGACCGTGCCTTGACCATCCGAGATGGATTCTGGTAACCCTCTGATCCGGAAATTATATCTACGAGAGCGGTTTTCAAGGTCCTCAGTTTTGGAGCGGGCAGAGTACAGCTGGTCTTGAAGGTTCTCGGTGGTGTTTTGGTTCGCTCTAGCTATAGTTTGGTCCGTCTTCTGTTCAATGACCTCAATCTTGGACCTGAGGTTCTGGAGGTCTGCTTGGATGGTTGAGGTAATTTGGGAGGCAGTTTGGGCAAGAACTTTAGATAGCATTTTGGAAAAGGTTTCCATCACGAATCTCAAGTCAGAGTGAAGCGAAGGTGAAGGGGAACCCAGGGTGCCCGGGGAATCTGGAATTGGGACCCTTTCTCCACCCAGAGAGGCAAACATCTAGTCAAGGGTCCTTTCCAGAAGTGACAGTCGAAGCTGGAGAGAGGGCCCAAGGATTGATAACAGGTGTGGGAGATCCAGGCTCAGGGAGAATTTGAGAACCCCCCTCGGCCCCTGCCTCTGTGTTCTCAGGACACTCCTTTGTGACCAATTGGGTACCAGAGGGCATATGGGTAATTAAATGGTCCTGGTCATTAAAGTTTGGATGTCTTGAGAAGTCTCTTCTAACTGCCCCAGCATAGGAGAGCATTGGTCTCTATATTGGACGTCCTCAGAATAGCGGCAGAGACAAAGGACTCTTCCTAAGACAGCCGTGAGATTGGTGCATGGGCCCAGTAGCAAACTGAAGGGTAGGTCTGGTCCCCAGGGAGGAATGCAAAGAGGGGGGCACACTACTTGAGTCTCGCCCCCCACCTTTGAGTGTCTGTCCAGGTGCTGGCTGTAATGTTGTGGGTGGTTGGCTCCAAAATGCCTGAGACCCGGCTCTGATTATCCCCCAGGGAGGGCTGATCACAAGATTCCCCTCGCTGGACCTATGTAGTGTGATCCCCCTACACCAGGCTCCAAAGATGAGGGGGTATCCTACATGCTGGGATCTGCTGCTGGACTCAGTGAGGCCCGGGCACCTGCTTAGGCCTGAACCACAGCCTTAGATGTCTCCTCCGTCCGGGAGTGAGACCCCAGGGCCTCCTGCAGGGATAATATGCGATCGGGGGGACCTTATGAGATGCCCCCTCCTTGGACTATCAGCCTGGGATACCTGAGATGCTCGATCTGCCTAGGCTGTGTGCTGGGACATCCGCTCGGAAGTAGGCAGAAGCCGCAGCCTCGTCTGCCGGCCTCACCAGGCTTAGTCTCTCTGAGAGGGCGTGAGGGTACACTTGGCCCTGGGGACACTCCTGTGGTCATCCGCTTCTGAGGGGCTCTTGTTCCGTCGGGTCGGGGACCCAAACTGAGCTGTCAGAAGGTTGTGGGGACGGAGCAGGATGGAGCTCCGAGACTAAACGGATATCTCGTGAGCCTCACGCATGCGCACTCCGGAGACAAATAACTTTATGAACTTAGTGGGGAACTGACAAAGTATACTACCTGCTAAAATGGTAACCCCAGGCATCATCCTATGTTAGAAAGCAGAAACATTTTTTATATAAGTGACTCTATTGATAACTATCAGGAATCCATAAATACATCCAACTGAACAATTTATATAAAATCAATATTCTTATTGCATTAAACAGTATAGAAAAGTGTGACATATTAATGAACACAATATACTGTATATCAAATAAAACAATTGTATGTTGGTGGACATTATACCTAAAATACACTCACTGGCCACTTTATTAGGTACACCTGTTCAATTGCTTGGTAACACAAACAGCCAATCACATGGCAGCAACTCAATGCATTTAGACATCTAGACTTGATGAAGACGACTTTCTGAAGTTCAAACTGTGCATCAGAATGGGGAAGAAAGGGGATTTAAGTGACTGTGAACGAGGCTTGGTTGTTGGTGCCAGACAGGCTAGTCTGAGTATTTCTGGGATTTTCACACATAATCATCTCTCGGGTTTACAGAGAATGGTGGCAGTTGTGTGGAGGAAAATGCTTTGTTGATGTCAGAGGTCAGAGGAGAATGGGCAGGCTGGTTGCAGATTATAAAAAGGCAACAGTCACTCAAATAACCACTCATTACAACCAAGGTATGCAGAATACCATCTCTGAATGCACAACACATCCAACATTGAAGGAGATGGGCTACAGCAGTAGAAGACCACACCAGGTGCCACTCCTGTCAACTAAGAACAGAAAACTGAGGCTTCAATTGGCACAGGCTCACCAAAATTGGACACAAGATTGGAAAATGTTGCCTGGTCTGATGAGTCTGGATATCAGCTGTGACATTCAGATGGCAGGGTCATTTGGTGTAAACAACATGAAAGCATTGATCCATCCTGCCTTGTATCACCGGTTCAGGCTGGTGGTGGTGGTGGTGGTGTGATGGTGTGGGGGGTATTTTCTTGGCACACTTTGGGCCCCTTAGTACCAATTGAGCATGGTTTAAATATCACTGCCTACATGAGTATTGTTGTTGACCATGTCCATCCCTTTATGAGTACAGTGTCCCCATCTTCTGATGGCTCCTTCCACCATGTCACAAAGCTCCAATCATCTCGCCACTGTGCAATAGGTCACTGTACTCCAATGGCCTCCACACTCACCACATCTCATCCAATAGAGCACCTTTGGTATGTGTTGGAATGGGAGATTGGCATCATGGATGTGCAGCCGACAAAGCTGCAGCGATTGCGTGATGCTATCATGCCACTATGGAGCAAAATCTCTGAGGAAAGTTTCCAACACCTTGTTTTATCTATGGCACGAAGAATGAAAGTAAAAGGGGGTCCAACCAGCTACTAGCAAGGTGTACCAAATAAAGTGGCCGATGAGTGTATATTACACATCTTGTATGTTCTGAAGTGACACTTTGGTTCTGTTATAGAATGCATGCAATTGTGACCATTATGTTCAAATCTCTAACATCCGTGGTCCTGAAGTGGTTGAACACCAAACGTATAGATAAAAGATATTACAGATTGTTGGGTGCCCTCAATAGCTCTTTAAGTCTGCTGTGTATTTTTTTTTCCTGGACCAACTCATGTCAGCCTACTATGGGTCAGCTCCACCCCTCTGACCCCTTCAGGACCACCTCTTTCCAAACCTATGAGGTAGCTGTCTGCCCCTATGCGGTGTTCTTTCATCCTCGCTCCAGATGCCTCTTTAACCACTTGCCCACTGGGCACTTAAACCCCCATTCTAACCAGACCAATTTTCAGCTTTCAGTGCTCTCACATTTTGAATGACAATTACTCAGTCATACTACACTGTACCCATATGATATTTTTCTCCTTTTTTTCACACAAATAGAGCTTTATTTTGGTGGTATTTAATCACCATTGGGGCTTTTATTTTTTGTGCTATAGATGGAAAAAGACCGAACATTTTGTAAAAAAATGCATTTTTCTTTGTTTCTGTTATACAATTTTGCAAATTAGTAATTTTTCTTCATACATTTTGGCCAAAATGTATACTGCTACATATCTTTGGTAAAAATAACCCAAATCGGTGTATATTATTTGGTATTTATGAAAGCTACAGAGTCTACAAGCTATGGTGCCAATTACTGAAAATTGATCACACCTGATGTACTAACGGCCTATCTCAGTCCTTGAGACCCTAACAAGCCAGGAAAGTAAAAATACCCCCCAAATGACCCCTTTTTGGAAAGTAGACAGTCCAAAGTATTTGGTAAGAGGCATGGTAAGTTTTTTTTGTAGTTGTGATTTTTTTTTTTCCCACAATTTTTTGCAAAGTGAAGATTTTTTTCTAGTTTTTTTTTTTTTACAAAACTGTCATATTAACAGGTTATTTCTCACACACAGCATATGCATACCACAAATGACACCCAAAAACACATTCTACTACTCTTCCTGAGTATGGCAATACCACATGTGAGTCAGAAACAATTACCTTATAAGAAGATAAAGGAAGAGAGAAAAAGGTAACCATGAGATGCTACGTGATTGTTAGTGAAGCATTTTCAGATCTCAACCTTATGACATTTTAAGAAACAAGTCATGAATTCCTTGTGTGCAGTTTATACCACTCAGTCCAGGGCCTCCACTTGGTACTTTCAGTTGAGTATTTGCCTTGGGAATACGCGAACATCACTTCATATGTGATGTGTTTATTGATTGTTTGGATAACTTTTGACACTGTGGGGGATTCTTTTGTTTTCCAATGCCTTGACAGTACTAATCTTGCACTTAGTAAAGTATGAGATATTACATACCTGTAGGTAGAGGGTACTAATTCTATACCTAAAGAAAGTATAGCTAGTTCAGGTTTGTTCTAAAGTCAGGTTCCTATAATCTGTGTAATGATATGAAATACATCATTACAGTACATTTGAATGCTTGGGCAGGTCCAAAGTATAAAATATAGTGTGCCCCTGTTCCCACATAGTCTCCAGCACAATGGGGGAGTTCCGTGTGTAGTGTAGTGTGATAATCTTGATGGTGTTTATATACCATCTTAATACTAGTTTTTGTGTGAGTTCCCAGAGGTTAGCGTTTTTAGTAGATTTGTATGTGGTATCTAATACCTTTGTTGAGGGGGGATTTGGTGAAAACCGATTTTCGGTTAAGAAAATTGTAGAAAAGGGAGATACCTTTTATTTTGGTGTCTTGGTTAGTGGAATAGATTCTCCATGGTAAGTTGGTGGATATGTCGGGAAGTGATTTTAGGAAGTGAGTGACTTGGGAATATTTATATTGATTGCTGTCTGGTAATCCAAATTCGATTTGGCTGATCTAAACGTTTTGGTAGTTGGCCCTATTTTTATGTCTTCTACTTTGGTTATGCCTTTAACTATCCAATGTGATATGCTGAGGTCTGGAATCAGAAGTTGTATGCTGGAGACTGGTAAATCTATTGGTATAGTCTTCATGTCCCCAGTGGGAGTGTCAATCAATATCTTCCAAGCTTGTAATGAAGCCTCCATAGTGGGAAAGAGTGTATATGGGTTGTGAGATATGAGTTTGCTGGTTAATAGTAAGTTTTGTAGCTCCCTATTTGGATTTTGTGTCAACTCTAGATCCATCCAACGTGGACCTTGTCCCTGTGTGAACCAGTATTTAATTTGGGCTGGGACTGCAGCAGTATGGTAGTCTTTTATCACTACGTGTCCTGTGCCTCCCATATTCCTTACCTTAATCAATTTCTTAAATGCACACCTGGCTTTCTTGCCCTGCCATAAATAGACATTGATCAAGGATTGTGCTTTGGGAAAGAACTGGCCAGGCACCGGAATTGGCATTGCTCTAAAAATCTACAAAAATTGGGGTAGGATAATCATTTTGAATGCAGCTAAACGTCCCAACCAGGACAATTCTGGCCAGATATTGTAGCTTGGTCCCAAGCTTGCATAAGAATGGTATATAGTTAGCCTCGACCAATTTTCGAGTGTTGGTAGTCAGAGTGATTCCCAAGTATTTTATGCCTTCGTCACTCCAAGTATACGGGAACCTTGAATCGAGCTCCACCTTGATATCTGTATCAATTCCCATACCTAGTATGTAAGATTTACCTTCATTTACCTTATAGTACAACACTTTATTAAACATTTGCAGGGCCCTATGTACCTCTGCCAGGGAAGATCGAACGTCAGTAAGAACCAGGATGATATCATCTGCAAATAGGCTAATCAAATGTGTAGATGTGGGAGTTGGAAAGCCTTTAATTTGGGCATGTGTTCTAATGTATATAGCCAATGGTTCAATCAATAAATTAAATTTTAAAGGTGATAGCGGGCACCCTTGCCTTGTACCATTGGATATTTGAAAAGGTGCTGATAGGATGCCAGACATATAAACCTGGGCTGAGGGCCCAGAGGTGTTGAGAATATGGGTTTTTTAGCTAGATAATAGAAGATCTCTAAGGTAGTTCCTATCAGCGGGTGGGTTTTCAATGTATGAGGATAGGTTTTTCCACTGCATCCACGGTAAGAATTTTAGGGGTAGGGGGCTCATTGCTGCTTCCAGTGAAACCCAGTCTTTCATTTTGCCATGGCAGTGCCATTCAATTATCCTAGCAACATGGGCTGCCTAGTAGTAATGTCGGTAGTTGGGTAGACCCATACCCCCATTCTCTCAGTAAGTCTAGTCTGATTCTGTCCGGTTTGTGGGCCCATATGAATTGAGAATGAAGAGCATGCAGTATTTTAAAAAAACTCTGGGGAATTTTTATAGGTAGGATACGGAACAAGTAGAGCAATCTTGGTAGTATGGACATTTTGCAAATAGATGCTCTGCCGAACCATGAGAAATGTTTTGAGTGTGAAGTATGCAGCTCCCTCTGAATGGTCTGCAGAAGTGGTGAGAAATTATGTTTGTGTATTGAATTTAGGTGGGGTTGAGCCAAACTCCTAAGTGTCCCGGGTACCCAATGAAAAGGGCTGTTGTGTTGTGCTCATTCCTGTGTTTCTTTGGTCAGTATAAGGGTCATTGCTCCCCACTTGGTAAAGTTAATTTTAAGATTGAAAATATACCTAAACACCTCAAATTCCTTGAGGAGAGATGGCAGGGAGATATGGGGGTTAGTTAAGAAAACTAAAAGGTAATCTGCATATGCGGCCACTTTGAACTCTTATCAGCTAGTGGGATACCCTGTATAGCAGCGCACGATATTATTTTGCTTATGAAGCGTTCAAGTACAAGAACAAACAAAATAGGGGAAAGGGGACACCCCTGTCTCGTACCATTGCTGATGAGTACTTTCTCTGAAAGAGTCCCATTTATTTTCAGTTTAGCACTGGGGTTGCTATAGAGTGATGAGACCCAAGTCAGCATGTGCTCACCAAGACCAATCCATCGGCAGGTCTCTAGCATATAGTCCCAAGCTACGTGATCGAAGGCCTTCTCCGCATCGGTGGTCAGGAGAAGGCCTTCAATCCCCTTCATCCTAGCTGCATGTATCAAATTCAATGCTTTGGTTACATTATCTTTAGCCTCTCTGCCGGGCATAAATCCTGCTTGTTCCAAGTCAATTATGGTGTGAAGTAAGGGCTTTAATCTGTTTGCCAGAATCTTTGCTAGAAGTTTTGTATCTAGGCTGAGTAATGAGATTGGCCTATAGCTTGTGCAGTGGGTCTTTGTTTGGCTTGACGATGACCATAATAAAGGCGGTTAGGAAATCCGGAGTCACAGCCCTCTTTACTGATAGCGAGTTTAGTGCCTTTTGGAGCGGTTCTAATAGTATGTCTTTGAATGTTTTATAATAAATGGAGCTATATCCATCCAGTCCGGGACTTTTCCCCGCCTTCAGGTCCTTAATGGCTAACCCTATCTCTGTAGCATCAATGGGTTTCTCTAACTGTGCAATCTCATCTTGGGACAGCGTGGGCAGGCCTGATTTTAGTAGATAATTGCATAGAATTTGATCCGTAGATCCCTCGGTATCTGCGGGTCTATGATGTGCGGGCAGGTTGTATAAAGCCGTGTAAAATTCTTGAAAGTGTTTGGCTATACGGTCAGTGGTGACATTGATTTTCTCTTCTTTATTTAGTATGCCATGGATATGATTGGTGGACTTGGCGTCTTTTAAAGCCCTATCTAAAAACGTTCCTGGTTTGTCCCCCTGTTCGTCATAGATTTTCTTTCTAAAAAATAGGAAGCGTTTGGTTTTAGAATGCAGGAGTTGGTGGAATAATTTCCTAGTCTCTAGTAGTGTTGAAGCTGAGTGCGCTGTGAGTGATTGTTTATTCAGAGATTCAAGCGTTCAAGAGAATTTGTCAGCTAAGCAAGTGATTTCCCTCTTTTACTTTTTTGCTTTGTGCTCCCATCCTGATCAGTTCCCCCCTAATTGTCACGATCCTGGTGGTGGAGTCTGTCTTAGCAGGGAACAACCACTCTTACACACCCGATTCTGGGGCCCCTGGTAGTGTAGACAGGAAGTCCCAGAGTGCGGGATGGCACGAGGGCTGGATGGTCACTGGTGGTGATGTGAGGCTCCAGAAGGTCGTGCAGACAGAAGAGTGGTCGTACAGGCTGGGTCAGCAACTGGCGGATCAGAGAGGCACAGAAGGGGCAGGCAGAAGAATAGTCAAAGTCCAAGCAGAGTTCGTTCACAGGCTGGCGGCAAGGTACAGAAGGGTCGGACAAGCGGATGGTCGTGGATAGCCGGGGTCGGTGCAAGCAGATAGGTAGCAGGTCAGAGCAAGCCGGGTCAGTACACAGGAACAACACAGGAAGCAGGTTTCAGGTAGGAGAGCTGAAGCTCACAGGTACTCAGACGCTGTAGAACGGACAGCACCTGCTGACAGGTGCAGGGAGCTTAAATAAGGCTATTTGGTGAATGGCAAAACTCGGCAAAAAAGTCCAGAACATGGCCTGGCTTCACCAGGCAAATCTTTTCTTTCCTAACACTAATTGTGCACTTGTGTGCTTCCCAGACCATCAGAGGGTCCGCGTCTGGTGTGGCATTGAGTGCAAAATACTCTTTTAAATGTTGAGTGATCTTAGGTAATAGTTGCTGGTCTGTTAGTAGTGAAGCGTTAAGTCTCCAAGTGTTAGGTTTATGTGCTTGGGCTGTCAGATTCAGGGTCAGAGATATTGGCGCATGGTCAGATATAGTTTGAATCCCTATTCTGGTCTTCAAAACGATGGGTAAGTCCCGTTGAGTCAGAAAGATATAATCAATCCTTGAATGACGGTCATGGGGAATCGAATAGAATGTAAAATCCTTATCTTCTGGATGCATGAGGCGCCATGAGTCTATTAAGTGTAAGGCATTTAATTGTTTAATTTTTTTGAGAATTCGGTACGAGATGGACTTTTCCCTGAAGAAGTGTCTACTAAGGGGTCCAAAAGGATATTTAAAATCTCCCTCAAGAATCACACATTCTGCACTGAATCCCTCTAGCTCTTTAATTAACTTTTGACAGAATGTTAGGTGGGAGGTATTTGGAAAATATACATTGGCTAATGTGATGGATAATCCACCACATTTATCCTTGAGGAAGATGCATCTTCCCTCCGGGTCTGTACATCTATCTGTCAGAAAGATGCTTCTCTGCTCACCAGAATGGACACCACTTTTGACTTAGCCACCTCATTGGCTGCATGATATGCCTCGATAAAGTAGGAGTCAGTGAGCCTGGGTATTTGATTTGTTCTAAAACGTGTTTCCTGAAGGAAAACAAATTTGGGCTTACCTTTCTTGAACTCCTGAAGGAGAGTTGAGCATTTTTCTGGGAGGCTTAATCCTCTGATATTGTGTGGAACCACCGTGCGGTTATGACCCAGGGAGGAGTATGCCATATTGCAGATTCAGACAGGGTTGGATACTATTCCTGGGGTGGAAAACAGGTAAATACACACCAATAATAAAATAGGTAACTTTTATATTGTGGGAGCAACCGGGTAGGGTAGAGAGAGGGCAAAAAAAAAAAAAAAGGGGGGGGGGGGGGGAGTAGGGGAATAGAAGAGAACGTATAGATCAAAATATGAAAAAGAGAAAGAAGATCTATGAATCCCTGGGCATCTACGATGTCCCAGAGGATCTCGAAAAGTGCACCACAGAAAGAAGCTAAGTTCTATCTGTTGGAACTTGTGGGGTTGTGGGAGGTGTCAACCAAAGATGACAGCTCAGTTGTAGTGTTCTCAGAAATGTAACAAAGTTAAAACTTATCAAAATGAGTAGCAACGGTTCACAGCCTATATAGGCAGTTTGTTGGTGCTCTTGAGACCATTTGCATCAGTAATAATCGTATATAGTGTGGAGGCAGCCCCCAGTGAGCGGCCGACCCGGGGAGACCCAAAAAACCTGGGATCTCCCCCGTCAGCCGGCCACCCATCAGGCACCACCAGGAGTCATATACACAAATACTACTCTAATCACTTACCCCTTGTTTGGTGTTAAAACCTTAATGAGTAAGATATATATAACATGTATGGATTTGGTTCTAAAAGAGTCCCCATGCTTATCTCCATTCTCACAGTATTTGCCTTGCCAATCCCTTTCTTGTGTAACAGTTAAAAGGAGGCAATGGCTCAGTCTATATAATAGCTGAGTTACCTGTGTCCAATTTTACTAAACTCGTAGGGCCATTCCAGGGTGGCTTGTGCATAGTCTGGGTATGTTGTTTCATAGTTCAGCAATTTGTTTGCTTTCTCAGGGTAGTCAGCACACATGCGTTCTTTCCACACAGTGCGGAGTGATCCTGGGGTGCAAGTGATGTCCTTTGGTGTAGACCTCTGTGCTAAAAAAATAAATAAATAAATAAAAAGTAACCACAGCGTGGATTCATAACTGGCTGTGTGAGGTGAACTCCATAGGCAAACAATCCCATCTTAAAGAGAAAAACAAGAACAAAACAAGGAAATGCGAGCTTCTTGTAAGGGTGATCATGCTTCGTCAGCCACTCCAGAGACATGAGCTTTGTTATTGGTATCCCCGACACTGAGCCTCCCTGCCTCGCGTGCTTCAACTTTTTGGGTAGTCTCTTCTCTGGGAAGGCGAGAGGAGAGTCTGGTGGGATTCTTTGCAGGGGTGGGAGTAGAAAGTTGCTATACCATTCTGGAGGTTCAATCTGGTCCAAGTGTAGAGATTCACAGAACTCCGTTAGATCCTCCGGTTTGCGCAGTTAGTGTTGCTTGCCGTTATAAGTCACAACCAGAGCAAAGGGGAAGCGCCATGTATATCTCATGTTTCTCTCTCTCTCAGCTTATCCAGGAGCGGACGTAGCGCTCTGAGATTTTTCAGTGGGATTTGTGAGAGGTCATGAAACAGCATGATGTGCTCAACGTTGAATACGATCTGATCGTTCCTACAGGCTATGTGCATGATTTCTTTCTTCAATACGAACTTTTCCAAACAGCATATCATATCACATGGGGGTTGAGAGTCCGGTCCTCTGGCTCTGAGGGCTCTGTGAGCTCTCACAAACTCGATTTCAGGAGGCTGCTAAAAACCGTCCGTAGTGCTGGAACGATCTGTTCTGCTACCTGGGATTCTAATCCTAGTTTGGGGGTGAGGATATAGGGCTTTAAATCCGTGAATAAACTTTTCAGAGAATCCAAATTTGTTGAGGATGAGACCAAGATAAATCCAGCTGATGCTATCGAAGGCCTTGTTGATGTCTAAACTAAGCATGCATACTTGGCGAGCCGGTACATTAGCGTCCTGGATGATGTTATTAACTAACCTGATATTATCAGTGATTAGTCTGTTGTTAATGAACCCAGACTGGTTGATATGGACCAGAGAGGGGATAATGAACGCCAATCTATCGGCTAATAAACAACCAAATATTTTCAAATCATTGTTTAAAATAGAAATAGGCCGGTAATTCTGTGGGATGGAATGGTCCTTCTGTGGCTTGGGTAAAAGGGACATGTTAGCTAGTGTCATCTCTGGGGGGGCAGTGATTGACTTGAAATATAAAATTAAAGAGTTTTGTTAAATAAGGGGTGAGGAGAGGGGCATTTTTTTTTGTAGTATGAAGGGGAAAATCCATCTGGGCCAGGGGCAGTAGATGATTTAAGAGATTGGATTATTTTGAGGATTTCAGAGTCTGAACATGGTTTGTTGATGGAGTCAATTTGCTGAGAAGTGAGAGAGGGTAAATGTATATTATTTAGCCAATTTAATGAGGATAAGGGAGGGGCTGGATGAGGATTAGATAAGAGGTCTTTATAAAAGTTTAGAAATATTGATTGAACTTCCTTAGGGTGAGAGACTAAATTGCCCTTGTTATCGCAAAGATTGTAACCATGTGGGGTTTAACAGTTTGATTTTGTTTTCTAGCAAACATTGAGGATGAATTGTTGCCATGGAGGAGGAATTTTGCTTTGGATAATCGAATGCTTTTCTCAGTGTCTTTTGAGAGCAGCATATCTAGAGCATGACGTTTAAGGTTAATTTGTTGCATAATTGTAGGGGAATGGGAAGAGCTGATCTTGTTGTAAAAATTGTGTAGGTCTCTGGATAGGGATTTGATTTCTGTTAGTCTGGCCTTGTTCTTGATTGGCGCTATTTCCATCAGCTGCCCCCTCAGAACTGCTTTGTGAGCAGTCCAGAGGGTTGTGAGAGATATTTCATATGTATCATTAATCTTAAAGTAGTCTTCAATGCTCTTGGAGATTTGTTGGTGGGAGATGGGATCTGTTAAAAGGGAGTCGTTCAATCTCCAGCTATATGGGGAGGTGGGTAAGCCTATGTATGTAGTCTCAAAAGAGACAATATGGTGGTCAGACCAGGGGCATGGGATAATATCTGCTTTTATTGAATTTGCAAGCAGTATAGGGGTAGTGAATATATAATCTAAATGGGCAAAACTGTTGTGGGGGTGTGAGAAATATGTGTACTCTTTTACATGTGTGATCTCCATGTATATATTAATTGTAGGGAATTTAGCGATCTATTGATGGATTTGGAAAAAGCTCTAGAAGTTATAGATGGTGTGCTCCTGTCTAAGGATGGGTGAGCTGCTAAGTTGAAATCCCCTCCTACAATTAGGTGAGGGGAGGTATATTTGTCCAGTGTATTACAGAAGGCATTGAAAAAGTGAGCTTCATTGGGTGCATATACCGAGGCAATAGTCAAGCCTCGTCCGTTTACTTTGCCCTGTAATATAATGTAACGGCTTTCTGGGTCCTTATGAACTTGATGGATCTCAAAGATTAAATAATTTTTAATAAATATAGTGATACCTCTGGTTTTGTTGTGGTACATGGTAAACTGAAATTGTTGATATTTTTTATCAAAATATTTAGGGTACTGGCAGAAAAGTGAGTTTCTTGAAGGAGAATAATATCAGCTCCCATTCTCTTATATTGTTTAAATGCCTTATTGCGTTTATTGGGTGTATTAAATCCTTGCACATTGTGCAAAATAATTTTAATACCCATATTTATTGAAGAAGGGAGGAACTATGATGGTAGAAATAATCAGGGCAGGGCTGTAAAGGTGAAGATAGCTGACGTAAGATGGGGCAAAATATATAGTTGGAATACTCTGACTGTAATCTTCGATTAGTAATTTATGGTCAATGAGAATAATTAGGACGACGTTATAAAGGTTTATATATAATGATCTTCCAAGAAAACTATAATTGTGTATCATTAACGAGAACAAAATGTCAAATGCTTGACATCGATTGCCAAGAGACATAAAGTCTTCTGGCATATAACAAATTTTAGAAAAGGGACAGAATCGCTCCGGTCTTGTCATTGAGAACCGAAAAGGGCACAGCCCCCGTCCATGGAATACCAGGAGGAGGAGGAACCATAGGAAACCAAAAATTATAGCCTTGTAAGATGGCCAGTTCCAAGCAAGTAAGTCAATGACAAGAGTGGGGTCAATCTAGCACGGCGGATGGACCAGGCGGCTTGAAACGTAAGCAAAATATGTGTTGCCTGGATAAGAAAAATAAGTCGACCTTACCAGATAATTACTGAGTTATACATTTCTAAGCTATTAAACTAGCTCTAAAGATCCTATGGACCACAAAAATAACACCCAGTTCAGGGAACCAAAAAACAGTACTGTTATGTACGGATATATGAGTGTGTTAGCATTAATGCATAGAGTGGTTGGAGTGAGTAGGGCAGATGCTTATGATAAAAAGTCTTTTGTCCTCTACTTGTATCAATTTACCCCTCTTTACCTTCTGTTAAAGGATCAATATAGATCCGAAACACTGATGTCACCGGAGGGTGAGTAATGGAGGCTGTGATATCCATCTAGATCAGTTCAACTGGAGCGTAGTGGAGAAGAATATTGGCAAACCCTAACTTGTAATAAAAGCAGTATTTCAGTTTCACCACAGAACAAAGGAGAACTCTATAAAATAAAGAAAAAGGAGTCTTGATGAAAACACAAAACAGAGGAAAAGAAATCCAAATCGAGGACTGTGTGTGGATAATATTTGAAAGATAGAAAAGAAATAAAAAAAAAAAGCCTGAGATCCTCTGATATCAATCCTCAAAAATTAAATAACCCTAAAGAGTATATGCCAGAGGGGTATGTTGGAGGCTTATATTGAAAACAAGGGGGGATCCACCACATAGTGCTTTAAGGCAATATGCATCAAGAAGTGATAAATATATTTTAGGTAAGGAGATTACATGGTTGATGGCGACCTCTTTTATTGTCGCTCCTAGAGGAAGGCGTGGACCAGATTGGAGAAGGTCTTGGTGTGGTTTGCAGACAAAGCGCAGGTTCCGGCTCAAGAAGACCCAGTTTGATTAGAAGATCCTTACCCTCAGAGATATTATAAACTGTGAATACAGATCCATTATGGGGTACTATGAGCTTGAAAGGAGAACCCCATCTACAGTATGTCTAATTCTGGCACTCTGAAGCACAGATGTGATTTCATGCATATTCCTTCTCCTTTCCAAGGTGGCTTGGGAAATGTCAGGGAAAATTTGCAGTTTGGCTCCATCTAGGGTGATATTCAGATTATTTCTTGAGGCTCTAAGGATCTCTTCTTTGATTAAAAAGTCTTTGAAGCACATAATTCTATCCCGTGGGGGTTTGTCTAATGGAGGTTTCGGGCGTAACACCCTGTGGATTCTGTCACACAGGAACGCTGAATCGGGCTTATCAGGAACCAGTGAATGGAACAATTTCAGCATATTTGGGGTTAAACCGGTAATGGTTTCCGGGACACCGTGAATGCAGAGATTGCATCTTGGATCACGATTTTCTAGATCTTCGACTTGTGCTTGAATTTGCGCAAATTTCTCCGCTAAAATATCGTAATCTTTCCTCAAATCATTATGTGCAAGGGTTAATTCGTCATGTTTTGTTTCTAAAAGATCTGTACGGCTGCCTAGCGCCATTATCTCTTGTGATAGGGCCTTGGTGGAACTGCTGATTTCAGCATGGATCTTGTTTGTGATCCTCTCATACATGGTTGCTAGGCTATCATCCAACTCTGCCTTGGTGAAGGAGACCATAGGGGGAGAGGGAGAGTACTCACGTTCCCTTAAAGTGATGTCTGGAGGCACAGTGCCTTTAGAGTTGCGTGAGGGAGGAGAGGAGCCAGCGCCATTTTGAGACATTTTCAGCTTCTCCTTGGAGTGGAGCAAGTATGTGGTTAAAGTGCCCTGAGAGCGGCGCTTTCTTCTTCCAAGCATACACAGGAGTTCTCTCCAGGGGGTGAGCTTGAATAAGTGCTGATTGCTGGGTTTTAAGCCCTGGTATTGCCGCTGTGGATGCCCAATCTGGCGGAGCTACACTGAGGCGCGTCCAGCCAGCATTGCGCTGTGCATGCGCCCCCCTGAACAGACTTTTGGATATCAGACACTTGAAATGGCATACACCAAATTAAGGAGTAACTAAATTAATAATATAACAACTCCAGTTCTATAGATTGTGGAGCTAACGATACGAAGCGACCTTTCTAAGCCGCATTCAAGGTAGACACTGTGGAAGTGAACAGACCACCCCTGTGGGATCATACTGTGATCTGTCCCCCTAGACCCCCAGTGTCCTCCTCTCCATTGCCTCTCTTGTTGCTCCATAATGTCAGTTCTCATGATAATGAGCTTCTTATGTACTATTTATATGCGAATACCATCGTTCTGATATCTTGAACACAGGTAAGTAATAATCGTCTCAAACCATTAAACAAGGAAGGGCTAAGCAAGAATGGAATGAAAGAGAGAAGTAGAGGGGAAGGCAGAGAGTGAGTAGAGGTAAAAAAAGGCTTTTTCCTGAATGTTCATGGGGGCCCAGGCAGACCCCCCACACACCAAAACCACTTCACTGAAGAATAACTAGATGGTTACACCCATATATGTTGCCCATGGTTCTCAAATGTTCCTGAATAAACCCAATCTGTCCTGTACAGTGCTTGCTACTTTCTCTTGCGCCATCAACCAGGATATGTTCCGCTTCGCTTGTTGAAATTGCACTGACAAAGTTTTCCAACTTTTCATTATTGTTAATTTTGCTCCCACCAAGATAAACATAATAAGAATCTGACAGCTTCTGGACACCCCTAGGACACTTTGGTTTAGTAGACCTATCATCGAATTTTGATGGATGGATATCCCAGTGAGTTTTTGTATTAATCTAAAGATAGAATTCCAAAACTTCCTAATCCTGGGGCATTCCCAGAGGATATGTAGAATAGAACCTATGTGGCCACAGTTCCTAAAGCAAATGTAAGAAGCCGATGAATACATCTTAGCCAGTCTTGCGGATACCAAATACCATCTAGTCAAGATTTTGACATTCACCTCTATCAGACACACATTGTTCATTCCTCTAAAGGCTTTGTGCCATGTGTCCAGGCCCCAATCCAGCCTGAGATCCCTCTCCCAGCTGATCATAGATGGTGCCTTATCCAGGGGTTCGGCCAGGTCCCTGTAGACCAGCGAGATTCCTACCCTCATGTTCGTTATCTGGGAACACCAAAGTTCATAAGTAGAGTTGATCGAACCTCTGGAAGTCCGGGTTCAGCAGGTTCGGCCAAACTTACGGACAACGTCCGGGTTCGGGTCCGGACTTGACCCGAACTTTGACCCGGACCCCGAACCCCATTGAAATCAATGGGGACCCAAACTTTTAGGCACAAAAATGGCTGTAACAAAGTCCTGGCAAGTCCTAGAGGTCAGCAAAAGGAAGGAAAATGGGGGTAAGAGTTGGACAAGTGCCCTACAAAAATAACTTAAAATAATTTTTAAGCTAAAATCACATAAAAAAAATCAAAAATGGAGGTGGATGTGGAGTTGGAGGTTGGGGAGGCGGTGAAAGTGGCGGTGGAGGAGGTAGCCAACACTGTTTTTTTTATTTTTGTGCAAGAAATGCACCGCTGGCCGCAAATGTAGTTTTTAGAATTTTTTATTTTTTTTTTTAAAGCAGCAATGTAGATGCACTTTTTAATTTTGTGCAAGAAACAATAATCTGTCCCTTTAAGCAACAGCAGGAACCTCTCCCTATAGAACTTGGAGATGATTTTAGATTCTAAAATCATCTCCAAGTTGTACAGGGAAAGTTTCCAGCTGTTGCTTTAAAAACCGCTTCCAGACCACCCGCCGTCGTATGACGGCGGCAGTTTGAAGTGAAATATCGTTGTTATGGTAGCAGATAGCTACCATAACCCCCCGGTATCTTTTTTTTCCAACAGGCGATTCTGCGCCTGATAAAAGTGGTCCTAGCAGCGGATTCGCCGCAAGATCACTTTTATCAGCGGCCGCTTTCCGGTCATCTCCGCCGCTTAATGGTGGAGATGATCGGGTCCGTCCCCCCCAGTGTCCGTGAGCCGAGTGAGCGGCTGAAGCCGTTCACTCGGCTCCATAGCATGGCTATTTAAAGTGACACACAAACTTTACAGATGTGTGCAGAACAGATGTTCAGTTATTAGCGGCTATATTAAAAGTGACACACAGACTTTACAGATGTGTGCAGAACAGATGTTCAGTTATTAGCGGCTATATTTAAAGTGACACACAGACTTTACAGATGTGTGCAGAACAGATGTTCAGTTATTCACAGTTATATTTAAAGTGACACACACAGTTTCCAGATGTTTGCAGAACAGTGATATGGGTTCTCCCGGCTTATTTATACTTTTTTGACACAG
>BLSH010312192.1:83332-95748 GCA_018402905.1 Glandirana rugosa
ACCTTATACCCAGACGACTATTTTTCACCACCTTTCGACTTTCTGGTTTACATAGACCATATCTACATATGTTTCATAATTGTAGGTCACTCTGGGTCCTTTTCGACCCAAGGGTACACATACCGACATTATCAAGTTCAGACGGTAGAGATTACATACTAACCTTTAAAACATGAACACCGACATTTATAATTAGATACATAAACCTCTTAGGGCACCATTACGATAGGTACCTCCGATATTACCCAGACGGCCCCCTCACCAAACTGAAAATACCTAGAAATCTTATACCATTTTCATTCCCCAGGTTATCTTGAGGAATGTTTTTTTTCAGCTTTCCACCACTTTTTATCAGCAGACCCATATTCCAACCCCAGACAGGTCAAGTTAATTTTAGATGCCACAGAATCTGCCTCACTCATAACTATTTCAGTCTTGATGGGGAATTCTTTCTAAAAATACAGGGTACTGCTATGGGGGCAAATTTCATACCCTCATATGCCAATCTAGCAATGGGACTGTGGGAATTGAGATATATGGAACAACAACCCATTTGCCAGCATCTGGGACGGCCCTGTAGAGCTAGTCAGGGATTTTGTTGAACATTCCAACAATACTCCATTTGGAGTCTCTTTCACGTATGTTCAAGATTCTGAAGAATTGGACTTTTTGGACTGGATTTGAGCCACCAAGGGGGGTCCATCCAAGCCTTGAATTACACAAAACCTATGGGTGGCAACTCCCTGCTTCATTTTAAAAGTTGCCATTACCCCAAGTGGACAAAAAATATACCTATGGGAAAGTACTGTCATTTGAGGCAGAACTGTACCAACACCTCAGACTACATTGAACAAAGTTCTCTGCTAAAAAGAAAATTATTTGACAAGGGATACCCAGATTCCCTTGTCAAATAGGCTTGCAGCTTTTATTTAGATGGTAAGCCAGCACATGCAGATAGAGAGGTCTTTCACAACTCTACTAGATTTGTCACAAAATGTAATCATAACTACAAAGATAAGGAAAATATTTTGGGAAGACATTGGAATATTCTAGTGAAATACCCACATCTTAAAGCCATTCTCTCTGATAAACCAAGAGTCACATACAGAAAAGCCCCCAACTTTAGAAACAAAATTGCTCCCAGTAAGCTCAAATCAGACAAACTTACATGTTCTACACAATTATGCCTTTTTTCCCTAAAAGCATGTTCCGTTGCAAAAAGCTATATACAAAATGTGCGCTTTTGTCAAATACGGCAAGAAACAATACACTGCCTAGGGTAAAACCTTTAAATTTGATGAATTTTACAACTGCTCTTCTGATTACATGATTTATTGTCTTGCGTGTCCATGCAAGTTGTACATAGGCCGTACCATTCGCACACTCCGTAAACGCTTTGGTAAGCACCGCCACCTGGTGGAAGAGGGGAAAGACCAAAAAAGTGTCCCTCGCCATTTCGCTGAATGTCACCAAAAATCCACCGAGGGCCTCGAGGTCTGGGTAGTGGAACAAATACCGAGAAGTCTCTCTGAAGCAGAGAGATTCCATTGACTCTGGGAAAGGGAGACTTTCTGGACATACTCCCTTGATACCCTCTCGCCAGGAGGGTTAAATGAGGAACTGGAGGTAGAGACAATTCTCTAATAATCACTATGCTTTCATCTACAGTATTTCATGATGTTTATTTCCCTAGCTTAACCCATTAATATTACATTTTGTTACATATTTCCTTTCCAAAATTAGCGATTGGGTGGCTACTATCCCAGGGTGGTGGGTATGTGTGGTATAGTATACTTGCCATTTGAATATAATATTCATAGGATGCTCATCTCACACACGAGTAATGGGGGGCTTCCTTGTGCTCTCCATTTTTTCCTTGCCTCATATGGTGTTGAGCCAGGCTTGCGGCTGACACTACGGGGGTGACATGGTGAAATTTGCATGTGTAAGGATTCCATATTACCCCATGTGGGATATACTCCTCTGCGACACCCCGGCCCTCACCAGTCTGCTAGTAGTTCACAAGACACATCCCAAATTGGTGACTAGGGATAAAACCTATCCATTCAAGCAATTAGATTTAGTGCCAGGATGTTAGCCTACCCCCCAATATGTAGACACACTTGCACATGGTCCCATATACAGACATACAAAATGTCTCTACCCATATTTTACATTTATGTTTTGTACCCCCTGCAAAAACGTAAAAATTCCTGGTAAGATACAGGTATATATGTATAGACTTGTATTCATATTCCTTTTCTAATTTTACATAATATCTCCCCATGTACCTATGTTTATTTATTGACTTCTTTCACCACATCCAGTGCCCATATATATAGAATATTAGATTTACTGATCTATAGGTTGTGTTATATTTATTTCCATCCATATTGTCGTAAAGCAGTCTCATCACTATGTTTTTAGATAATTAATTTTATTAACTACCCAAAGGAGTCAAATATGTCTATATTTTTTATATATATATATTTTTTTACCCTCCTTCCCTTTCTCTACATTAGATTTATGTTTTTATTATACAGCTCATGCATTATGTACAGAGTTGAGCGAACACCTGGATGTTCGGGTTCGGTGGGTTTGGCCGAACTTCGCAAAAAAGTTCGGGTTCGGTACCAAACTGGACCGGAACTTGACTCCGAACCCCATTGAAGTCAATGGGGACACAAACTTTTCGGCACAAAAATGGCTGTAAAAAAGTCCTGGAAAGTGCTAGAGGGCTGCAAAAGGAAGTAGGATGCCCTACAAAAAAATGGGGATAGGGAAAATAACTTAAAATCAAATTAAAACAATAAAAATGGGAGGAGAAGGTGGATGTGGAGTAGGAGCCTAGAGGTTGACTAGACCGGGACAGTGTCAGTGTAGGTGGAAGTGGCGGTGGTGGAGGAGGAGGTAGCCAACACTGTTGTTTGTTTGTTTTTTTTCTAATTGGGGTAGCCCCCAAAATATTGAGGCATATTCAAAAAAAAGAATAATAAATTCTTCTTTTTTTTTTTTGAAAAACAGCAACGTAGACGCACTTTTTATTTTTGTGCAAGAAATGCACAGCTCACACCAACAGCAGGAACCTCTCCCTATAGCACTAGGAGATGACTTTAGAACAATAACCTGTCCCTCACAGGAGCAGCAGGAAACTCTCCCTATAGAACTAGGAGATGATTTTAGAACAATAAACTGTCCCTTACAGCACCAGCAGGAACCTAATCCTATAGCAGTAGGAGATGACTTTAGAACAATAATCTGTCCCTCACAGGAGCAGCAGGAACCTCTCTCTATAGCACTAGGAGATGATTTTAGAACAATAATCTGTCCCTTACAGCACCAGCAGGAACCTAATCTTATAGCAGCAGGAGTTGATTTTAGAACAATAATATGTCCCTTACAGCAACAGCAGGAACTTGACCCTATAACAGTAGGCGATGATTTTAGAACAATCTGTCCCTCACAGGAGCAGCAGGAACCTCTCCCTATAGCACTAGGAGATTATTTTAGGACAATAATCTGTCCCATACAGCAACAGCAGGAACCTGACCCTATAGCAGTAGGAGATGACTTTAGAACAATAATCTGTCCCTCACAGGAGCAGCAGGAACCTCTCCCTATAGCACTAGGAGATGATTTTAGAACAATGATCTGTCCCTTACAGCAACAGCATGAACCTGACCCTATAGCACCAGGAGATGATTTTAGAACAATAATCTGTCCCTTGCAGCAACAGCAGGAACCTGACCCTATAGTAGTAGGCAATGATTTTAGAAAAAATAATCTTTCCCTTACAGCAACAGCAGGAACCTAACCCTATAGCAGTAGGCAATGATTTTAGAGCAATAATCTATCCCTTACAGCAACAGCAGGAACCTAACCCTATAGCAGTAGGCAATGATTTTAGAGCAATAATCTATCCCTTACAGCAACAGCAGGAACCTGACCCTATAGCAGTAGGAGATGATTTTAGAACAATCAATAATCTGTCCCTCACTAAGCTTTCCCCTCACTGCACCGCCAGGAACCTGTCTGTAATGCAGGATGAGATGATATTAGATCGGTAATCCATCCCGCAAAGCAGTAGTAAACTCTACCTAGTCCAGTATCAGATCGTTCTGTAATGCAGGATGAGATGTTATTAGATCTGCAATCTGTCCCTCACACCGCCGGCAGCATTCTCTCCCTACACTAACCTGAGAGCATGTGACATGCAGCACTATGTGACTCCAGCTTATACAGAGGCTGGGTCACATAATGCACTGGCCAATCACAGCCATGCCATTAGTAGGCATGGCTGTGATGGCTTCTAAGGGCAAACCAGTGAAACGCTTGTTGATTGGCTGCCCTGCAGCTATTCAACAGTTATAAACAGGGATAAACAGGGATAAAATACCCGAGCACCAAACCCGAACCCAGACTTTTTTTTTCAAATGTCCGGGTTAGGGTTCGGGTCACGGACACCCCAAAGTTCGGTACGAACCTGAACTTTATAGTTTGGGTTCGCTCAACTCTAATTATGTATTGTATTTTATTTGTCATGTGCAATCTCTTTATTTTGCCACTAGAAGGCAATGCAAACTCTTATGGTGCTAGCCATCCATTGTGTTAACCACTTGATGACCGTTCCCCGTCGCCTGACAGCGGCAAAGTGGTTCGATATAGCAAACCTGATGTGAGCGCGCACTGCCAGAGGATGTAAACACATGGATCTCCATTCTGACAGGGGGAAGGAATGTGATCGCAGGCTCCCTGTGTATGGGCGCCGCGATCACTCTCCTCCAGTAACACACAAAGGGAACAGAGTTAACCCTTATAGCACCCCCTGCAGTTTAACCCCTTCCCTGCCAGTGACATTTACACAGTAATCAGTGCATTTTCATAGCATGGTCCCAAAAAAGTGTCAAAATGGTCCGATATGTCCGCAGCAATATCGCAGTCCCGCTAAAAATCGCAGATCGCCACCATTACTAGTAAAAACATTTAAAAAAATAAAAACCCCATAAATGAATTCTCATCATTCGTAAACGTGGAAACTTTCGTGCAAACCAATAAATATACGGCGATTGCAATTTTTTTTTACCAAAAATATGAGGAAGAATATAAATCAGCCAAAACCAATGAAAAAAATAATTTTTTTATATATATTTTTTTGGATGTGTATTATAGCAAAAAGTAAGAAATGTTGCTTTGAAAAATTGTCACTCTTTTTTGTTTATAGCGGTGATCAGAAATGATGCAGAGGTGATCAAGTACCACCAAAAGAAAACTCTATTTGTGGGAAAAATGGACTCAAATTTAGTTTGGGTAAAACGTCGCACGACCGCGCAATTGTCAGTTAAAGTGACGCAGTGCCGAATCGCAAAGAGTGCACTGGTCCTAAAGGGGGGAAATCCTTCCGGGCCTGAAGTGGTTAACTACTGACCATGAGAGGGCATCTGGATCATTTTTTACCCTACCATTATATTGTCACATGATCTCCCCTACCAGTCACATGATCTCCCCTACCAATCAGCATCCTCTATTTAAAGTGGATGTAAACCCACCACTAACGCAGTATAAACTAATGGCACAGTATTAATATATATATACACGCAAGCCTCCTGCATGTATCCCTATCTTGCAAATGTCACCCTTCTCAGCAGTAGCAGACTTGCAAAACACTGAAATCAGTGGGTGGCCCTCTTTGCTGGGGCTCGGTGGGTGAAGTTGTGATGTTACAACACTTCCCACCCACCTCTGTACTGAGAGCTGGAGGAGATGGGAGGGGGAAGTGTGAGGCTCTCAATGCTCCATGCAGGAGATAAGAATATGACCTGTCAGTCACACAGTATGGGATGAAAGGACTCCTATTTCTCCCTCAGTTGTTTTTTTCTCCTAATTGAAAAAAGATAAGGGTATTACTCAGAGTTGGATAAACTTTTTGTGGCAAAACTGAGCAAAGATGACATGGAATCCTCTCCTATGCAAGATAGAAGTGTCAATAATTTTTTTCGGGTTTACATCCACTTTAAAGCACCCAGATTCCTGCAGTTTCAGCTTGAAAAAGGAACGCGCCTGTCACTGCCATCGACAGAGCGGACGCTAGGAAACGCGTTGCATTATTTCCGGTGACGTCACACGCCGCCGCGGGCCACCTGCACTCTAGCCACTGCTTCCTGGTTTCCCTGCACACACAGAGCCGGTGGACGGCTCCTACAGAGACAACAGCAGTACTGAGCTGACCCAGCGAGCCGAGAAGTCACCGATGCAGGACTCACTCGGGACATGCTGAGGGTCACCCATCTCCACACAGCAGATATTTTAAACAGACTAAGTGATCCACCTTCACAGGACTCCCTGATGAGCTGCACTCCACTTACCCAGATGTAAGTGTTTTTAATCATTGCTTTAATAAATGCTATACAGTTTACCTAAGAGGTACCCTTACTTTTTGTCTTTACATGCTTCTTAAAGGCTTCTGCTTCCCCCAAGAGGCTTGACTTAAGCTCTGAACTGTTCATCATCACCACCACATGATCCCCACCTGTGGGTCAACAATACCCCTTCACCACTTATATATTCCCCAACAATACATTGACTGCGTAACTTTTTTATCAATAGTCTCCTTTTGTATTATTAGAGATCTACTTTTGCGCCAGTATCATTCCATTGTTATCTATCTGAAGGTACAAAAGCCCTAATACATGTCAGGTCATGTCAGGGAAGGGAAGGAAGGAAAGCTCTGGCAGCTCTCCGGGTGGGGGCATCAGGGAAATGTCCACCCCGGGGGGGCTAAGACGGTAGATCCCAACCAAACCCCATGGAAAAAGGAGGAAAGAGGGATGCATAGGGTATCAATGTTCAGGTGAACCCATAAGTATTGTGCATGAGTAGTGGCGTATAATGCCCGTGGTAATCTGTGAGGAGTAAATGGAGTAACTATGTTATGGGTTCAACAGTTCCTGTAGAGTGACACAGTGGGTGAAAAGAACTAAGTGAGGCCCAACCAAGGTGGAGATAGTGTCACTGATAAATAAGAATAAAGAGAGTGAGCATCAGAGGAATGGCAGAGTAAGCTGACCAAAATGGTCAGCAGAAAGTGAGTTTATACCAACCAGAAGATGTGAAAATGATCCCAAAGAGCCTTGCGTACCCAGAATCTTGGTGTGGATAATGTGAACCGCCATCAGGGAGGTACAGGGAATACTGTTGTAAGGGGCCCCAGTGTCTCAAGGGGTCCTTACAACAAAGACTTTAGCAGTCTTTAACATTGGAGTCTATAAGAGGGGGACACTTGGTTTGGGGACACCGTTCTCCCAAACCATAGCGATAAAAAAAACAAATTAGGGTCACATAAAGAGGGCCCCCTGAACCACAACTGGTCCAAGTTTCAGACCTCCAGAACCTATGGTTCGGCTGTACCGGGTCCTCAAATTGACCAGTCATTGACCGGCAATGGTCGGGTGAATTTCGGACTTAACATTAGAGTCTATGGGAGGGGGATACCTGGTTTGAGGTCACCGTTCTCCCGAACCATAAGCAATAAAAATACCAAACTTGAGTCATATGGAGAGAGCCCCCTGTACCACATCTGGTCCACGTTTGGGACCTCCAGCACCTATGGTTCGGCCATGCCAGGTCCCCAAAATGACCAGTCATTATCGGCAATTGTCAGTTAAATTTCAGATTTAACATTGGAGTCTATGGGAAGGGGACACCTGGTTTGGGGAAAACGTTCTCGCGAACAATGGGCGATAAAAATACTAAACTTGGGTCACATAGGAAGGGCCCACTGGGCAACAACTGGTCCAAGTCTGGGACCTCCAGAACCTATGGTTTGGCTTTACTGGGTCCCCAAAGTGACCAGTCATTGACCTGCAATTGTCGGGTGAATTTTGGATTTAGCATTGGAGGCTATTGGAGGGAGCACCCGGTTTGGGGACACAGTTCTCCTGAACCATAGTCGATAAAAATGTCAAACTAGGGTCACGTGGAAAGTCCCCCTGAACCACAACTGGTCCAAGTTTGGGACCTCCAGCACATATGGTTCGGCTTGAGGTCTTATTGCAAGCATCGGGTGAGGCTGTGCTGCCTGTGCACTGTTTTTTAACCCCTTGGATCCCCCACTAGCATACATTGCACATTTCAGTCCACTTCAATGGGTCATGCTTGGCTACACCTGGTAAGTGTGACAGGGTGTATAATTCCTACTGCGGCTGCAACATGTGTACACCCCTGGCCAGTGGGCGGATGTGGTTAGATGGCTAGTGGGCAGACCCTGGGGAATGTTGGTGGTCAGACGGGGGGCCCAGGTCTAAAGTTGTGTAAGGGGTCTCAAAATTTCTGATAGCTGCCCTGTCCACCAGTGAAGGAGAAAAAGGGGCAAGGAATGATAAAAATGTGCCACCTACACCTCAATCCGGAGGTGAAAAAAAGAGAGGACGGAGGCACACCTAAGTGTAGTATTAAGAGACACTTTATAGCACACAATAGACAGGTACTTACAAGATGTCACTGTCATTCACGCACGTGGTATATTGTCCTCTTTGGGTCCGCTGTCATCAGGGGATGAATTCCACGATCCTCCAGGATGGATGGTGGCACCGAGGATTCCTGGACTTGGCTGCAGCGTAATGGCAGGCTGCTTAACCCAGATGTGTTGAGCGGGCCAAGCTCTGGCCTCTTGGACCAGAAGTGATGTCAGAGGATGTGAAGAAATCGAGGAGGAACAGGAAGCGACAGGGCTACGTGCTCGGAGCACAACAGCTCCTACTAGTGGCTTACTACCGGGGGCTGCTGTAAAGACAGCAGGAGACACTTATACAGTCCACCACTGTCTGCTCACTGAACATCCCACTGTCCATCTGACTACTGCCCCCTGCCCATCCCATTGCCCACCAACTAGTTCACCCCACTGCCCCCTCAAGTCTAGCCTGCTGCCCACCTCATTGCCCCCATCCATCCCAATGCCCCCCTGTCCACCCGCTGCCCCCTGTCAATTCTGCAGCCACCTGTACACCCCGATGCCCCTGTGTCCATCCTGCTGCCCCCTGTCCACCCGCTGCCCCCTGTCAATTCTGCAGCCACCTGTACACCCCGATGCCCCCCCTGTCCATCCTGCTGCCCCCTATCCACCCACTGCCTCCTGTCAATTCTGCTGCCCCTGTACATCACGCTGCCACCCTGTCCACCCCTCCGCCCCCTTGTCCATTCTGATGCTACCCTGTCCCTCCCACTGCCTACCTGTCCACCCCTCTGCCCCCTTATCCATTCTGCTGCCCCCTGTCCCTCCCACTGCCTACCTGTCCAGCCCTCTGCCCCCTTGTCTATTGTGATACCCCCTGTCCCTGAGTCTCTATCTGAAATACATGTCAAGCTCCCACCTACACATTGTTTCCTTCTTCTGGGGTGAAGATAGAAAACAAAGGGAAAGAGGGGGAGGAACATATAGGGAGAAAGGGAGGAATTAGCGGGGAGAGAGAGGGGAGGGGAGATAGGGAGTGGGGGGGAGGGAGAGGGAGGGGAGATAGTGGACTGAGGATGGGGTCACCAGCCTCTGAGAGCTAATGGCCTGTTTGAGTGGGTGAACGGAGCCCTCAAGACAGAGCTACAGAACTGAAAAGAGCTTTGCCTTCATCTGACAGGAGGAACATATTCCACATTTCCTATGTCTTGTTGTATAGTTCCTGTTTGTGTTGTGACGTGAGGACCAAGTCCTCCATCCTATTCATTGCTTCTACTCTATGCAACCATCCTGCTATGGAAGGAGGTTGACTCTTTTTCCAGTGTAGCGGGATACGGGCCTTGGCTGCGTTTAGAAGGTGTCATAGGATAGATTGTTTGTAAACCCTAGGGGATATCTCTGAAACGTGGAGGAGAAAGAAGGCGGGGTCCCAAGTTATTTGATATTCTGTGAATTTTTGAACAACAGAGCAGCCCTTCATCCAGTTTGCCGTTAGTTTGGAGCAGGTCCAAAATATATGAAGCAGCGTTCCTCTGCTCTCCTGACACCGCCAGCATTGGACAGGTGGTGGGGTAGCAGCAATGAAGTTTACGGGTGTGTAATACCATCTGGTTAGAAGTTTGAAGTTTGCTTCTTGGATTTTGGTGCATATGGATGATTTCAGCGAGAAGCAGATGATATTTTGTATTTGGGTCGCTGTGAAGGTACAAAACAAATCTGCTTCCCATTTTGCCACACAGGGCAGATGTGGTTGTTCGGTTGGGGTATTTAGCAAGGCGTAGGTCTTAGGATCTCGGGAGGGTGTCTGTATCTGAGCAATACTCCTCTAACGTCATAAGCATACGGTTAAATTCCAAAGGATTAGGAAGAGAGTGGAGGAAATGGTGCAGCCGGAGGGCTGGCCAGAAAGGCAGGTGGTAGGGCCCAGAGGAGTCCATCAAATCAGCGATAGAGGGCCAATGATCCGTCTGTATGAAATCAGCAGCCTGAGTGCAGCCTACAAGTTTTAGGGGTTTGTATTCTCGTGTGCGAAAGCCCGGCGAGAAATGCGGGTTATCTAAGATAGGGTATAGAGGGGAGTTAGCGGACATATGGTGCTTTTGTTTAGAGGCATGCCAACTAAGAGAAAGGGTGGTACCAATCAGCGGGTGTGATTTAAGGTCCGGGGGCAAATGTTGGTAGCACCAAAGTGCCCGTTTGAGGGGTATGTGTGTTTGATGCTGTTCCAGCTGAGCCCATAATTTGAGGTCTGCGTGATGGCACCAATCTACAAGCCTACTCAAGTGGGTTGCCTGGTAGTATTTCCACGTATCTGGTAATGCAAGTCCTCCAAACTGTTTGGGTAGAGAGAGTTGGGAGTGGGGAAGTCTAGGTTTCTTATTGGCCCAGATAAAGTGAATGAACATGGACGGAATCTGCCTGAAAAACGCTAAAGGAATTTTAATCAGTAGTGCCTGCAACAGGTAGAGGAATTTAAGTAGAATGCACATTTTTATGAGGTTACATCTACTGAACCAGGAGTGAATTCCTTTATGCCATTGGTCCAGCAGGCTGCAAATTTTACGAAGTAGGGGTGGGAGTTCAGCTCATATACGTGTGAGTTGTTTGGGGGTATGAGTGTGCCCAGGTATTGTAGCACTGTTGGAGTCCATTTAAAGCTAAAATTGTCTCGCAGGGGAGAGAGCAGGGACGGGGGAAGTGCTATTCCCATCCCCTCCGATTTTTAAATTCGCCAGGGCTCCATATATTGCAAATTCTCAGAGAAGGTTGGGGAAGGAGATAATTGGATTGGTGAGGGTGAAACAGAGATCATCGGCGTAAGCAGAGATTTTGTCTTGTGAGGTCCCCATGGTCAAGCCTGTAATGTCAGGGTTCAATCTGACAGTGGACAGAAAGAGTTTGGGGGAGAGGGAGAAAAGAAGAGGGGACAAAGGGCAACCCTGTCGTGTACCGTTACTAATAGGGAAGGGCTTGAAGAGGATTCCATTGGCTTTTACTTGGGCAGTTGGTTTAGAATATACTCCGGATATCCAATTGGTCATGGTGTTGCCCACTCCGATATGCCGGAGTACCGAGAACATAAATTTCCAATTCACACGATCAAATGCCTTTTCTGTGTCCGTATTAAGGACGACACATCGGGTGTGATTCGTGGAGGCCACGTGGAGAAGGTTTAATACTTTGGTTGTATTGTCACGTGCCTCTCTCGTGGTGATGAAACCCACTCGGTCAAGGTGAATTAGACATTGTAGGTGCTGGGCTAGTCGGGTAGCAAAAATTTTAGTGAATAATTTCAGATCCATATTTAATAGTGTTATTGGTCAGAAGCTGCTGCATTGTGTGGGATCTTTACCTTCCTTAGGAATAACCGATATGTGTTCTCTTAAGGTGTCTTTGGGAAAGGTCTTACCTGAACCTATCGTGTTGTAAAGCTTTACCATGTAAGGCCTAAGTTTGGCATGAGCATTTGATAGTAGGGCAGGGTAAGGCCGTCGGGTCCCGGGGCCTTCCCCGGTTTTGTGGAGCCCGCAGCTCTTTGGATTTCCAGGATTGTTATGGGGGTGTTCAGCTCTGTTCTCATCTCTTCAGTTAGGGAGGGGATGTGCTATTTTGTAATGTAGGCATCAATTTCCACCTGGGGTGATGTAGAGTCTGGTAAATTATAGAGAGTGGTGTAGTAGTCATGGAATGCTTGGAATATAAGTTTAGGGAGTGCTAGTTTCTGGCCCTGGGGTGTAATTATAGTAGGGATGTAGGATGCTAGTCTCTGGCTAACAATTTCCCTCATTTGTCGCTGGACTCATATCCAATTTTGCGGCTAATCTGTAATGTCACTTTCACTTTGTAATGCAGGAGGTCAGTAATTTGCTTTCGGAGGAGTACAAGGTCAGTGTCTGACGCGAGTGCAGGATCATGTTTGTGTCTAGCTTCTAGGGCATGCAACTTGTGTAGGAGAGAGGCGAGTTGTTCG
>BLSH010312238.1:18584-39849 GCA_018402905.1 Glandirana rugosa
AAGAAAACCACCATAAACGAGTGGTGACGGGAAAAATTAAAAACGCTATATTTGTTTTTTCCTTGCCTTTAAATCTTTTTTTTTAATATAAAAGTTGAAATACAATAATGTTTTTATGTTATTTTGCCTTTTAACATATGAGTGGAAAGGCATTAAAAGGAAAGGACCACGTAGAAGTACCGTCGTATGGGTACCCAACACCGAGGCGGGGGTGTTGAACTATCCTGACCAATTGATATTTAGTTTCTGTCTGGGCCGAGTGACGTAAGAGACATTGAGAGTGGTTAAACCCGCCCTTAGACATACGACGGTACTTCTACGTGGTCCTTTCCTTTTAATGCCTTTCCACTCATATGTTAAAAGGCAAAAGGACCACGTAGTACCGTCGTTCCTGGTGCATCTTCATGGCAGCATACAGATTCCCGCCCAAATTGGTGAGAGTTACAGAGAATGCAGTGAGCCGGGTCTGTCTTTGATTTATAGTTAACCAGTCCTATCAAGTTGTGGGGGCGGAGCCACAACCCATGGGTATGCTGCCATGAAGATGCACCAGGAAAGGAAAATTACGGAAAGGTGAGTATACAATTTTCCGTTTTATTGTATTTTTGTAATAACATAAAGTTGAAAATATAATTTTTTTTTCTAAATTTCCGTTCCTTTTTTGTTTATATCGCAAAAATTAAAAAGGGCAGTGGTGAGCAAATACCACCAAAAGAAAGCTCTAATTGTGGAAAAAAAAAGACGCAAATTTCGTTTGGGTACTGCATTGCATGACCGCGCAATTACCATTTGAAATGGCGCAGTGCCAAATTGAAAAAAGTGCTCCGGTCCTAAAGCTGGAAATCCTTCCGGGGCTGAAGTGGTTAAAATGCAAAAATGGACCTCCACTATTGATCATTGAAGATTGTCTGAAGTCAGATCAATGTATATTTAGTGGTTTGAGGGCCAATCTAGTCTCTCCACTAACTATTAATGTGAGTTCTGGGAAGCATTTATTGTATTCCAGATGCCCCCTTGATTTTATATTTAGATGTTATGCATATTTTTCTTATATATATTATTCATGGAGGTGCTTTGTTCTCTTCACCCTGCCTCCCGGATACTTCCCCACAACCTGGGACAGCATAGACAGTTCACCCATATGGTGTATGTCCATCAGGTAACGTCAGTGTGTGGATATAGATTCATGTGCGGTTTGTGGGGGGTTTTTGGTGTACAGTTATAGATTACATTTTCTTGTTTCTTTATTTTTGGTTGTAGGCAATGTATATTTTGTGATGTGACAATTATATTGATTATTCTGTGTATTGATATGGACATTTATTTTATTATATGGACTATTGTTTGTCTCCCTAGATGTATTAATTAGGTTTTGACATGCTAATGTACTTACATATCAACAGTCCTGAAGAAGAGATATATCTGCAAAATGCATAGACTTATGTTCGGACTGGGATGTGCGCAATCAAAATTTGTATTTTCAATGATTTTATTGTACCATGTATGGACTTTTCAATGATTGTAATAACATATTAATAATATATATTTTTTTTATATATTTCATTTTGAAAGGTGTGCTCTATTTATATTTTGCTGTGTTATCCAAAGAAATTGGTTTCTCTTTTTATTTTGGTTTAAGCATGTTTTGAAATGATGACCCCAGGAAACTGGTATGAATAGGTATAATTAGCGGCCTTCACGTCTTGTATTTGGTGTGAGGAAGATTTGTCAGCTTGGTATGAAGAACCTCAGGTAAGGTCCAAGGGGTGTCCTTACCAGTTTCATATGCCAGGTTGGAATATTTAGATTGCACAGCTAACCAGTCCAACATGTGTTGCGACAAACATGATAAGTTATATAATCTAATATTTGGAAAATTTACTCCCTCTTGTCCCTTGGAAGCCATAGTTTCTTTATCAAAATTAAAGATGCACAAGGAAAGGGGGGCTTTTCCATTCTTAATTGCCAAATATGTACAGCCAAACCTGAAAGTGTGCTGTAATGAACAAGCATAACCTGGATTATGGAGATATTGTGGAGGTTGTTCTCAGTTCCTTGTCTGATATTACCATTCTGTGTAGATCAGAAGTTGTGTTAATGTACCAAGATGTGGGCTCTAAAGCCAAATTGAGAAGAAAAGGTGAATGTGAACATGTTTAGGTGTGGAATCATGCCTGGAGGGAGAACCCTAGCTGTCAGAGCATTGCATTTTAGTTGTAGAAACAATAAAATCCAAATCCCAAAGCCAAATTTCATCATGAAAATGAATGTCACAATGTCAAGGTTATCATTATCAAACATTTTCTTTGCATTTAAAGTAACAATAGCAAGATTGTGGTCCGGGTCAGATGTGGCTGTTTCTAGGACCAAAAATCCTTATGGATTTTGCAGATAGCCAAGCACCCCTTGGTAAATCCTGCCTGGGAGTGAATAAGACTTGGCAAGATATTTACTAACCTGTTTTAGAACACATTTTGGATAGGATTTTTGAGCCAGTCTCTATCAGTGAAATAGGCCTATAGGTGCATGGGCATGAAGGATCTTTTCCTTATTTTTGGAACTACTTTGATATGTGCTCCTTTTCCAGTAGGGAGGGAGGTTCCAAACAAACAAATGGCCCCTGCCCCCACCTATAACTGGCCCATGCAGCAAGGTGCACTGGAAGGGCAATGCATATAAAAAAAAACTCAAGAAATTTCCAAGCTCAACTTACCAACCAGTGCGACCAACCAAATTGACCTGTCTAATGGTATGTGTTAAAAACAGGGGCTTAGTCTGCAAACATTTGCAAATACATGCGCAAGCTACAGGGCCCATCGAGGCATCTATTTTCTGTAGTCCCTAACTCTAACTTTTAAGAGTCTCCACAGTGAAAGCACAGACATTTTTATGGATAGGTAGAGGGCAGGTAAACCGGGGGGAGCCCATTTAAAGGCACAGGGACACATTGAACACAGCACATAGCACCAAGGCAGGAAAGGCGTCAATGCATTTCCTGACCAATATATTAACAATACAAACTAATGGTCACTGCCTCCACCTATAACTGGCCTATGCAGCAAAGAGCAATGGAATGGCAATGCATATCAAACAAAACCAGAGAAATTTCCAAGCTCAACTTACCGACAAGCCTGCAACCAACCGAATTGACCTGTCTAACAGTATGCATTAAAAGGTCGCCCCTGATGATGTCATCTAGTGAGGAAACATGTAGGGTGGAGCTACGATGAGTGTAACCATTGCATATCAGCATGTCCATCTTGTCGGTCGGTTTCCACACTAAATGTTACATGCTGACACTTGCCGTTTTTGAATGTAAGTTACTACTGGATTAAATGTTGCTTCCATTTTAAATAATACAACATGAGGAGGCTGTTTTTATTTGATGCATATGATGACCTGATGAGTGTATGAGCCTTTGCTGTGACACCGGATCATAGACAACAACCTCTAAATGCTACTTTGCCTTTTTGCCTGGTTTATTAAACATATACTGCACAGTTTGGATATTTAGCCAGTGAATTATGGTAAGGGTCTGCACAAAATAATACACCATGAAGAGGCTGTTTTTATTTGATGCATATGATGACCTGATGAGTGTATGAGCCTTTGCTGTGACACCGGATCATAGACAACACTCTCTAAATGCTACTTTGCCTTTTTGCCTGGTTTATTAAACATATACTGCACAGTTTGGATATTTAGCCAGTGAATTATGGTAAGGGTCTGCACAAGTGGTGTGGAGGTGCTGGTGGGGGACTTTTTGCAACTTTTTTGTTTTCCTATCCATTGGCACTCTTGGAATTTATGGACTTTTACTTACATAATTGATCTTGTTGCCCTGTTATCTTTGGAGAGGGATTTAATGCTGCAAGACTGATATGATTCCAATGTCAATTGTTTCTCTTAAAGGTATGTTAAATGCTAATATAAACGTACTCACAATTATGTGTTTAAAAATAAATATATATTGTGAACATATAAAGTGCTGAATGCAAAGGATATGAAACAAGATCCGTGTACAAATATAAAACTGCTATGTGCTATAGCTCAGACTGCAAATTTACATATAAACCATAATATATTATGACCAATATCAAAAGTGTTCAGTGCTGGAAACAAATCTTGTATCATTAATGCGTGCGATGTGCTACAAATAAGAATGCAAAAAATACATAAAACATAAAATATTATTCAGCGTTAGTGCTAAGTGCTGTGAACTAATCAAGACAAATTCCATCCAAGAATTTTAAAAGTCCACCAAGCGATCACAGTGCTGTATTGCACAGCTCCCTCTAGCTGTTATTCAATGTTTCCAAGGATATTCTTATCCAGCATACAGTTCAAAGTGCTCCAAGCAGTGCTCCAGGCTCATGCAGTTAGGCTGTGGGTGCGTGTCACACTCGTGCCTCCCTTTTATATCACACTCACCAGATGCTTGCACCTCAAAGGGGTAATGCTCCTTCACAGTGCCAGTGACTGTAACAGGGGATCTCTGCATCTGGTTCATTTGTTGATCTCCCAGTACCATCATGGAAAGATAATAATAGACCTCATAGCGTGACTCCATATAAATTTTCTTTATTGCATAAAAATTGCCAGCTTACACGCTCTCAATAGTGTACAAACAAACGTCTGTGGTTAAACATACAAGAAGTCTGGGTCACGATGCGTTCCACGGACTGAAACCGGATGTGACGCAATGGCTACACTTACGCGTTTCATCACAAGGACATCATCAGAAGTGGCCTGTCTCTGAAGGATTGCTGGGTTTGTTCATATCTATCAGCTAACAAGTAAAACTGTAATTTTGCTGTTTGCATCCTGTCTATGTTCCTGTGACAGGGAAGTATTTAGACAATGTGAAAAATGTGAAAACGTCCATGCTACCGTTTAATCTAACTGTGCAAACTATATAAATAGAGGGTGCTGCTCACATACATTTGCATTCCCGCAAGTGAATAAAATACTTAGTGGTGATTATGCGGCACCCCCCTATCTGACATAAAGCGGAGTTCCACCCATGTAAAAGTCATCACCTACAAAAAGTGTAGCTGTTGACTTTTAATAATCGGACACTCACCTGTCCCTCAGTCCAGCGATGCGGTCACCTGAGGGCTCACTCTTCACCCCCTCCCCTCGGCGGCACCAGTATCATAAGTGTGGGCACACAGCTTTGGCTTCAAAGCTGGGCACGCACTGCACATGCGCGAGTCGTACTGCACCTTGTGACTGGCCAGCATATCTTCTTGGACCTGTGACGTGTCCCAGAAGACCGCAGAGAGGGAGGACTTGGAGGAGGGGAGGAAGTGGACCTGGGACCCTGTGAAAACAGGGTCCCTGGTCACTGCCCAAAAAAAGACATGCCAATTGTGGCATGTCGGGGGCCACCTTCCCTTATAGTGGAAGTTCCACTTTTGGGTGGAACTCTGCTTTAACAAAACCGATATGTGATATTGCTTTAAAACCCTATATGTTAAATAGCGGTATATATAAACATAATTATTTAAATAGCCATGTCTTCCATAATGTGGTAAAAGTCCAAAAATATTGATAAAATATAGTCCTAAAGTAAAAAGTCCACATTAACTCTTTTTCCACTAAGTTATTAAACATATAAGTGTATCCCCACCGTCATGCAAGTGTATCTCACCACCTACACCCCAATGCGCTCAGCTTGGATCATTGACCTAAGAACACATGTTGTGCAACAATGGTACATTTGCAAAATGTGGCAAAGAAAAATTTCCAGAGTGATCCATAGGATACAGTAATAAAAATATGAACACAATTAAGAGCAAATTAGGAACAAAAACTGATAAACCACCTTCACATCAGTACTATTAGCAAGTCCATGAACACAAATTGTCTGAGAAGTTGATTCTTCTGCCGGCTTAGTTGGGGCCCTTATGTTGGCACTCAGTGAAAGGTGTAGTCCCTTTTAATGTGGAGAATAGGATGATTCCCTTTAAGAGGCAAAGTGGTTGGCACAGTCTTCATTAACCACTTCAGATCCACGCTATTGCCAAAGTACGGCTCCAGCGCGGATCTGAAATGCCGGGAGGACGTCCATGGACGTCCTCCACTGCGCACGCTCCAGGCGCGCCCCCTGGCGGCAGCGGCGTGCGCGCGCACTGCACGCTGCGCGAGCATGCCCGTGGGTCGGGCGGACTCACCCGCCGATCTCCTTTAGGAGCCTCAGAACGGGGAACCACCGTTGTAAACACGGCGGTTCCCCGTTCTGTGACAGGGGACATAACAGATCTACTGATCCCTGTCACTGGGATCAGTTAGATCTGTTATGTCCCGGCCAGCCCTGCCCCCCCACAGTTAGAACACACCCAGGGAACATTTGTTAACCCCTTCACTGCCCCCTGCTGGTTAACCCCTTCACTGCCAATGACATTTACACAGTAATCAATGGACATTTAAATTTCTGATCGCTGTATAAATGTCATTGGTCCCAAAAATGTGTAAAAAATGTCCGACATGTCCGCCCCAATATTGCAGTCCCGATAAAAATCGCAGATCGCCGCCATTACTAGTAAAAAAAAAAATAATAATAAAAACGCCATAAATCAATTCCCAGTTTGTAGACGCGATAACTTTTGCGCAAACCAATCAATATACGCCGATTGCGATTTTTTTTTTACCAAAAATATGTAGAAGAATATATATCGGCCAAAACTGATGGATATTTTTTTTAATGGATTTGTACTTTAGCAAAAAGTAAAAAATATTGTTCTTTCACCAGATTGCTCATACTTAGAAACTGGAAAAAAACTTCCATACCCACCCTAACAGACATTATCACAATGGTCCAGACACACTACACTTATGAACTCTTCATGTCTGCTGACAAACCGAACCAGAATAAGTTTCACAAAGCTTGGGATCCATGGTGTCAATGGTATAAAATCCAGTACAATATCCCATAATCAGTATAATGATACAGAAATTATGGTGCTACTCACTCCAGTCCATTGCTAAATCACCCAGGTTAAACAATTGCTGAACTATTAATCAATATGAGCAGTTCAAGTTTATACTATTTACAAGTTGCTTTGTACTATCAGTTCATATGCTTATTTCATGCTACTGAGCCAGGGTATGCCCAAAGGCTCTGTTCTGTAACTTTCTACTAAAATTCAATAAACACCAATTGAAAAAAAAAAATATTGTTCTTTTTTGCAAAATTGTCGCTCATTTTTTGTTTATAGCAGCGATCGGAAATGACGCAGAGGGGATCAAATACCACCAAAAGAAAGCTCTATTTGTGGGGAAAAAAGGACGCAAATTTTATTTGGGTACAACGTCGCACGACCGCGCAATTGTCATTCAAAATGCAACAGCGCTGAAAGCCAAAAATTGGTCTGGGCAGGAGGGGGGTTTAGGTGCTTGGTAAGGAAGGGGTTAATATTTGAAGTTGGGGGGAGAGAGACATGTTAAGATATTGAACTGTAGGAAAGAGTCTCTTTAGTGATTGAATTGTGGATAGTGGTCACTTTAAGAAAAGAGTGAAGGATTGGCAGGTGTGTTTCCATTTGAAGGATGAAGTTGAACTTTAAGTGGTTCTAAAGGCTCAAGGACTTTTACCTTCATGCAATCTATGAGTGTGCAGCAGCCCCCCCCAGCCTCTGGATACTTACCTGAGCCCCATTGCAATCCAGCGATATGCACAACAGTATTGTCTCTCCGGGGACTCTGCCTCCTCATTGGCTGATGCAGGATGGTGTGATGCTTTCAGGAAGCTATGTATAACACCCTGCCATTCCCTTCCACCAGCCATGATCTGCCTACATTACATAGAGAAGTACAAAGACCCATTGAGGGCATCACTGGATATACATAACATATGTAATAAAAATAGGAAGATTTTAATTAAAATTCATTATTTCATCAGCATGTTGATAAGTGGAGGAATGCAAAATCTAAATTCATAAAAAATCAGCTTTACTTTTCAACAGGCCGTGGACTGTTAACGGTCATATGCAACAGGTCGTACGAACGATCGTTGTATGCTAAATCGACCGTAAGTACGCACGATTAGATCAGCCTACGTATGACGGTCATACAACAGAAGTTGTATGAGCAGACTAGAAAACTTGGTAGTACCAACAAGCGGTCATACGACCGTTGTATCGTGTGTACAGAGAAGTTGGTCCAACAAGTTGTATTGTGCAAAACACGCATGCTCAGAAGTCAGGAACGGCCGGATGGTAATTACATGCATCTGAACTTTCTCTTTATACGTCCATAACACGTCACTACATTTAGCTTGGTCGTATGTTCGTTTTGTGCATGTCAGCACGCGAGATACAATAGCCAACATACAATTTGGGCCATTCGGTCGTACGATCGTCAAACCATGTGTACGAGGCTATAGATGCCCGTGCATGAAAAAAACAACACTCTTTTATCGAATTGGGATTTTCATAAGGGTATAGTTTAAATGTAAACATTGTTGCCTGGAGCTCTTCTTTAACATTTGGGGATTCATTACTTTTTTTTTTTGTCTTTGGATGATAACTGTAGGGGAAGGACTGTGTTAGGACTCCATAATACTGTGTTAGGACTACAAGATTTCTGGCTGGATGAACAGCAATTTTTTTGGGTCGCAAAAAATATAAAATAAAATGCTTTCAATGGTATATCTAACCACTTAAAAGGGAGGGGGGAAATAAACAATTTATTTGAGAGTTTACGTACACTTTAACCTAGTAGGCAGCCAAGTTCTGTGGCAACACGTCTGCATTTACCTTGTTTAACATTATTTATCTTAGCTTAATAAAACAAAGTAGCATTACAGAGCTGTATATTGTCACTCATAATAACATGTGCTCTGCTAATTTCATTTGCATTCAGCCAGCGCCATATGTTGCCAGGTAATGGCAATAACTAAGTCATCTACCCCCCACAGTATCAACTCCTGTTGCTTTAATGATCAAACAGTGAAATGAGTGCAAACTGTCACAACATTCCTTAATTAAAACTACTATATATCAGTACATTTTTACGTGTAATTTATTTCTAAGAATATTGTTCTATGTTTGCGATTCATTTTATTGTTTCTCACATCTGTTTGCTAACATTACACTTTTTACACACAATACTAACTCCTAAAACATATATGTTTTGTTTTCATTTTTAGAATCAATAGTTCAAGACAATTAAAAGAAAAGTGTTATTAATTATTTTAAAGGTAACCTATTCTGAAAAAATGCATATGCTTTCCTTTTTGACCTTTGCTTTTGAAAATGCTACTTGCCTGTCTGTTACAGTATGCTGGTGTATGACTAATGCTTTTCGAGTCACCTGGAACTGGTAAACTGAAACTTCATTCTGTCTGTACTAGCAGCATATTGAAGTCATTGGATTATTAAGAAAGCCACACAACGGGGGGCGTGGCCAGCGCGCGTTCTGTATGGACGTGTGAGGAGAGAGCTCCGGAGCAGCGGCGGCTTACACAGCGACTATCAGCAGTCTACACCTCACAATGTCAGCCCCAGAGGACAGGAGAAATCCTGACAACACGGTGACCCACTCACGGAAGAGAAAAGACGAGAGGGCACCGCGAAAACTGACGACTTATTTCACTCAAAAGTCCCAGAGCGAGAGGCAAGATGGTGCCGAACACGAGGCCTGCGCCCCTTCACACTACACAGATCTGCCTGACGAACCGAGAGGACCTGAGGAAACGGTGAGTGGCACTCAATCCCCTCCTAACGGAGCCACACACAGCCCCTCATGCTGCAGCCCAGCCAAATCCAGACAGAAGCTGGACCATGTCATCCAGGATCAGAGAACAGGCCGCACAACACCACTTACACTGCCACCGGTAGCAATGTCTTCTATGGCTGCAATCCCTACAACCAACCAGCCAGTACTAGACACACAACTTAAAGACATGTTGCTATCAGTTCATACTGCAATCCAGTCCGATATCCTATCGCTGGCTAAACAGATCACAACTGAAATAGGCTCATTGGGAAACAGGATAGACATAATTGAAGAAGCTATAGGAGACATGACTACCACTGTCAACGACCTAGTGGAAGCGCACAAAAACAATTTGAAAGACAGAGAATGGATGAAAACTAAGATGGCCGACTTAGAAGACCGCTCGAGGAGGAACAACCTCAAATTGAGGGGGATCCCCGAGTCAACCAAATGACCTAAAGAAATACGCCACGGCGCTCTTTTCCTCCATACTGCCTGAAGCATCACCTATTGAACTTACGATCGATCGCATACACAGAGTGCCCAAACAGTCGTTCCTTGCACAAGCAGTACCCCGCGATGTACTTCTAAGGATCCACTTTTACCATATCAAAGAGCAGATCCTACACAAAACTAGAGCCCTAGGCAAACCACCTGACCTATACTCCAATTTGCAAATATATGCAGACCTATCCAAACATACACTTGACAAGAGAAGACAACTCTCAACAATCACCAAGGCCCTTCACAACCATAAAATAATGTATAAGTGGAAACAACCAGCCACATTACTCATAGAAAAAGATGATGAATTCCTTACAGTGCCCTCCCTGGAAAAAGGACGCGACCTGCTACAAAAATGGGACATCATCCCTGATTCCCCACCTCCCCACGAGACCGTCCCCTGGTAAAATCACTCCACAATGGAACTATGTCCGCACTTAACAAAAACACCCAGTGCTCCTTGCAAAACCCACACTTGAGGGTAGCCCCATATCTCTAACCGCCTGCTACAGTCCGAGACCTCCCCTATGGCAAAGACTCTTTCCCCCTACAGGAGCTTGCTTACAAGATATCTCAGTACAACTTGCTTGCAGAGCAGCATTACTCCGCATGATTATGCTGTTTTTTTTTCTCTACTTGCTCTCGGTCTTCCCTCCCTCTTTTCCCTACTCCTACAGCCTCACCACATCCCTCAACTGGACAAGAAGATTAACGGCTCGGCCCACCAACAAGATCCACCTCGACACACCATATGTACCATCAGTAACCAACCAGAACCTGAATCTACGACATCATCAAGCCACCCTGCTCGTGCCAACACAGATGAAACCAAAGATATGTGAGTACCCAAGCACATACTACACTGAAACCATCAATGCAGCTTAAAATACTATCGATCAACACCCACGGCCTTAATCATCCGGCCAAAAGAGCATCACTATGGCAAACAGCGAAGACCAACAACTGCCACATCCTCTGTGCTCAGGAGACACACTTCAAACTAGATGCAACCCCTAAATGCACTCACAGAGACTTTCCCCACATTTACATGGCGTCAGCCAACCAGAAAAAAAGGGGAGTCCTTATTGCAATTCATTCTTCAGTAAACTTCCAATTGCTAGAGCAAATATCAGACATCAACGGCAGATACCTAATACTAGTATGCACAATTGACAATATCCAAATGACCCTAGCGACAACGTATGCCCCCAATGTACGTCAAATCCATTTCCTTAACAGGACCCTGAAGAAAATCCGCTCAGTACAGAAAGGCAATCTTGTCTGGTGTGGGGACTTCAATCTAGCACAAGACCAACAAATGGACACTTCCAACCCTAAGTCTAGACCAGGCCCTAATATGGCCAAATTTCTCAATGATAACGACCTCTATGACGTCTGGAGATGTCAACACCCAGGACTGAAAGAATACACTTTTCATTCACATGTACATAATACTGACAAGTGGGTGCTCGAGAGGGTCTCTGGCTCCGTGATCAAACCTATTACATGGTCAGACCATGCACCCACCCATATCACTTTAACGCCATCTAAACACCCAAAAGCCCAAAAAATGTGGAGAGCTAATGCTCAAATACTAAAATCCCCCATATATGCCACTTTGTTACAACACCAGCTAGACAAATTTTTTCAAATTAATTGCGGGTCGGTGGCCCGATCGGAAACCCTCTGGTGCTCCCACAAGTCCTTCAGCAGAGGGATTCTTATTCAAATGGGAGCACAAGAAAGGAGGAGGAGGACGCAGCAGATAGATCACCTGACTAAAACCATTAAAAACCTAGACACCCAGAACCAAACCTCACCCTCAATGACTTTGAGAAACAAGCTCACAAAGCTCAGACAAGAACTCAGAACAGTTCTATTAACTATATATGAAAAACAACTACACACAACCAAAGCCCGATACTACTCAACCGGTAATAAAGCCGGGAAACTCTTGGCTCGACGTATTAAGGATCGTCACGCCAAAGCTAAAATACCCTACCTACTTCATCCCACCACCAAAGCTAAATGTATAGACCCACAGGAAATCGCCAACACATTCAGCTGTTACTACAGCTCTCTCTATAACATAGCCTCTGACTCCTTGACACCCCAACCATCACAAGAGATGATCACCCAGTTCCTCCAAAAGATAAATCTCCCCACATTAACAGTAAAACAGCTAGAAGAACTTAATACCCCCTTCACCTCCACAGAAGTGGCTGCAATTATCGACTCCCTCCCTATGGGAAAATCACCAGGCCCAGACGGCCTCAAGGGAGAATATTATAAACTCCTAAGCCAGGTGTTTAATGAAGCTGCCTCCTCCTCTGCCTTTCCCCCAGAAATGCTGAAGGCCCTTGTGATAACCATCCCTAAACCTGGAAAAGACTTCAACACCCCACAGAATTTCCGTCCTATTTCCCTATTGAACCTAGACATCAAAATTTACGCAAAAACAATAGCGACCAGATTGATGAAAATTATGCCACCGTTAATACAGAGACCAAGCGGGATTCACTAAAGACAGGCAAGCTGCAGACGCAACCAGACACCTAATCAACATTATACACACCGCAGAGCACATGGGAACACCTTCTCTGCTTTTATCACTAGATGCAGAGAAGGCGTTCGACAGAGTTCATTGGGGTACCTACAGACCACACTAGAAAAATTTGGATTTGAAGGCCATATACAAAACACCATACTAGCCCTATATAAACACCCGTCAGCACAAGTATACACCAACGAAATGCTGTCCCAACCATTCCAAATATCCAACGGCACAAGACAGGGCTGCCCCCTCTACCCCTTGATTTTTAATCTGATTATAGAAACCTTAGCCGAAAGTATTCGTACAGACCCAAAGATCGAGGGGTTGAACCTAGGAGGTACAGACCACCGCATTAGTCTATTCGCCGACGATGTAATTCTTATAGTTACCAACCCCATAACCTCATTACCATCAATCCAATCCATATTAACATAATTCGGCAAAGTCTCCTATTACAAAGTAAATTAAACCAAATCAGTAATACTAAACCTGACTATAGATGATAACACCCAAAAGACAATAACTAAATGTTTCCCATATCAATGGCACAACAAGGGCATACCATACCTTGGCATAACTCTGACCAATAAAACCAAAAACCTGTTCCAATACAATTTTCCCCCCTTTAAGACCCAATTTATGTCAGACCTACATAAATGGGACAAATATGAGCTCTCCTGGGAAGGTCGCCTAGCTGCCTTTAAGATGATGACACTACCCAAACTACTATACTTATTTAGAACACTTCCTATTCCCATACCTAGCTCCTACATCACATCATTACAATCAGCCCTGACCAAGTACCTATGGAACAACAAAAAACCAAGATGTGCGCTAAAAACCCTAACTAAGCTTAGACATGCAGGGGGAGCCGCTGTACCTGATCTAAACGACTACTACGAAGCCAATATTTTGGCCCAAACCAGGGAATAGTTTGACCACACCCCTACAAAATTATGGAGCTAAATTGAACAGATAATTGCCAAACAAGAAGATGTGAAACCATGGTTATTAAGCGGAACACCCGACCATCCACCACTACTTCCTATTCGCCCACTATAGTAGCCACACAGAAGATATGGAAGAAACTGATCAAAACCAAATGGTCAGAGACCCCTACCGCCCTAACCAACCCTCCGATAGACATTATAAAACTACTAGTCCCCGACATTAGGATCTCCACATGGACGAGGAGACATACCCCAAAAATAAACACCCTATTCACAGCCGACTCCCTAAAATCTTTTGACCAAGTCCAAACAGATCTAAACTTACAAGACTACTATACATATCTACAAATAACTCACTGCATTAAAAGTAACCTACAAATCAGAGCCCAAATTCCTGTAAAAATATGGTCCTTCCTCAATTACTCCCCAACAACTAGCAAGGGCCTCTCGAAGATATACCCGGTGCTAAAATAAAAAAACATTCCTTATAAATCCAAAGCAATACTAAAATGGGAAGAGGAACTAGGGTCCTGCTACCCTACTAAACAATGGACCCAAGCATCCAAAGCGATTTATAAAGCTACTTCATGTGTAACCCTCTGGGAACTATCACACAAAATCCTCCAGAGGTGGTACATAACTCCTGTACTTATCTCAAAATTTGGAGATAAAGCCCCCCTACATGCTGGAGGGGTTGTGGACATAGAGGGTCACTAAAGCACATATTTTGGGACTGCCCAAACATACAGACATATTGGGACGAAGTCTTCACCCTAGTAACAACCATCAATAAATCCCAAGTTACACCTACTACAGAACTTGCAATCTTGAACCTACACACCGACCAACTTCCGCCCTTAACTAGGAAAGTAACGATACACATACTAATGGTAGCGAGATTATTCATAACCCATAGATGGAAAACACCTACTATGCCAACCCTTACTGATGTTGTAGACTTAACCCAAAAACATTACACCTATGAACTCCTCTCTACCACTCACAAGGACCAAAAAATACGCGAGGCTGAGAGGTGGACCTTCTGGTCCCAATGGTACAATTCCTATTCCTGACAATTCTGCAATTACGGATCTAAGAAAGTAAACATGGATGCCGATACTTGTCCACTTTTTCCACCCCGATCACTCACCCCCCTCCCTGACCCGACCCCAACCTTGCTAACCCCTTTGCTTCCCACACATACTACACAATGTTGAAATCTACAATGGAGATTAGGTGGAGGGCATCACTCCGCGAGGCGCAGTTTGAGCCCAATAGGGGCGCCTGCGGTGTGACCCCACCACATTCCTCCGAATCAGTTGTAAAAGTTATTAAAGTTAGAAATGGTATGAATGACATAAATGATGTTTAAACAGGTAAAGCTGTGCTGTGTAAGACTCCTAACCCCGAGAATACTCCACCAATTGTTATAAGATATCAATACCTTCCCAAGATACGAAATGTATTGTACAGCTTGTTATTATCTTTGTATCTCTTATTCATACAATAAAATAAATACAATAAAAAAAAAAAAATGTACATATCTGAAGATTTCACATTAAAGGCAAAGAAGATTGTTAAAAGGCAAAAAAAAAAATAAAAAAAAAAGATAAATAAATAAAGAAAGCCACACAACTAGCTTTTCAGAATGAAATTGGCAGTAAGGCCTCATTCACACAGGACGTTTTTTGACTGTTTTACAGCTGCTGTTTTTAGCTGCAGACGTTTTTTCTACAGTCAATAAACCCTTCATCATGTTATCCTATGTATTCCTATGTATTCATGCACACATAGGCTGTTATCAGCTGTTTTTAGCAGTGATGTTTTTGAGCTGTAAAAAAACCCCAAGACCTGAGGGTTTTTTAGACGTTTTTCAGCTGTAAAAATGTTCAAACGCTTAAAAATGTCCAAAAACGCCCAAAAAACGCTCAAAAATGTCAATCCCCAACATTTTTGGACATTTTAGACTAATTGAAAAAAAAAGCTGGCCCTTTAAAAACACGAAAAAACATGAAAAAAACGGGGGTAATATAATGCTGGTAAAAGCTGAAAACATCCCTGATAAGCTACTGACGTTTTTGGATGTTTTTTTCAAAGTCCTGTGTGCATGAAGCCTAATAGCGTATGCATTTAGTATTATTTTGAAAAGCCAATGGGAACAGATATTCAAACAAATAAACATAGTAAAAACAACCTCCGTTTTCATAATCTAACCTCCATTCTTATTACAACATGCCCCAGAGTAAAGCTGGATACACACTATACAATTTGCTGTAGATTTTTTCCTTTAGATTTACCCAAACCATATAATAGGAGGTCAAACCTAAACACTTTCAATTTGTATGCAATCAGGCAGGTCCTTGCAGTACATAGTTGAAGGTAAATCTAAAGCAAATCAAACAACAAAAGTTGTATCGTTTCTATCCAGCTTTAGACTCAGGTCTAGAGTTGAGCGAACCCGGACTGAAAAGTTTGGGTCCGTACCGGACTTTGGGATGTCCGTGCCCCGAACCCGGACATTTGAAAAAAAGTCTGGGTTTGGTATTCGGGTATTTTGCGCGGCTTTTCTATAGCTGCAGGGCCGCCAATCAACAAGCATTTTACTCGTTTGCTCTTAGAAGCTATCACAGCCATGCCTACTAATGGCATGTCTGTGATTGGCCAGTGCATCATGTGACCCAGACTATTTTTGGCACCTGTTGAATAGCTGCAGGGCAGCCAATCAACAAGTGTTTCACTCGTTTGCCCTTAGAAGCCATCACAGCCATGCCTACTAATGGCACAGCTGTGATAGGCTAGTGCATCATGTGACCCAGCCTCTATATGAGCTGGAGTCACATATGCCGCATGTCACATCGTCTTATGCTAGTGTAGGGAGAGCATGCTGCCGGCACGGTGAGAGACAGATTACCGATCTAATATGATCTCATCCTGCATTACAGACAGATTCCTGGCAGTGCTGTGAGGGGAAAGCTTAGCGTTCTAAAACGATCTGATACTGGACTAGGTACAGTTTACTAGTGCTATGAGGGACAGATTACCAATCTAATATCATCTCATCCTGTATTACAGAAAGGTTCCTGTCAGTGCTGTGAGGGGAAAGCTTAGCATTCTGAAACCATCTGATACTGGATTAGGTACAGTTTACTGGTGCTGTGAGGGACAGATTATTGTTCTAAAATCATCTCATCCTGTAGTACAGAAAGGTTCCTGGCGGTGCTGTGAGGGGAAAGCTCAGCATTCTAAAACCATCTGATACTGGACTAGGTACAGTTTACTGGTGCTGTGGACAGATTATAGTTCTAAAATCATCTCCTAGTGCTATAGGGAGAGGTTCCTGCTGGTGCTGTGAGGGACAGAATATTGTTCTAAAATCATCTCCTACTGCTATAGGGAGAGGTTCCTGCTGGTGCTGTGAGGGACAGATTATTATTCTAAAATCATCTCCTACTGCTATAGGTAGAGGTTCCTGCTGCTCCTGTGAGGGACAGATTATTGTTCTAAAATCATCACATACTGCTAGAGGGAGAGGTTCCTTCTGCTTCTGTGAGGGACAGATTATTGTTCTAAAATAATCAGATACTGCTAGAGGGAGAGGTTCCTGCTGGTGCTGTGAGGGACAGATTATTGTTCTAAAATCATCACATACTGCTAGAGGGAGAGGTTCCTGCTGCTCCAGTGAGGGACAGATTATTGTTCTAAAATCATCACATACTGCTAGAGGGAGAGGTTCCTGCTGCTCCTGTGAGGGTCAGATTATTGTTCTAAAATCATCACATACTGCTAGAGGGAGAGGTCCCTGCTGCTCCTGTGAGGGACAGATTATTGTTCTAAAATCATCTCATCATAGTGCTACAAAATAAAATAAAAAGTGTGTCTACGTTGCTCTTTTCCAAAAAAAAAGAAGTATTTATTATTCTTTTTTTTTAAATTAATAAATGGTGCTACATAGTACATTTGCAGCCAGAATGAGGAGAGTGTCAAATAAGGGACGTGGTCGTGGTGCTGCTGGTGTTGCTGGTGTTGGAGAAGTTCCTGTTGCAAGGAGAGGACGTGGTCGATTTGTGCCAGCTACACGCACAAGTGAAACACCTTCTTCAGGTGTGAGTAGCCGACAGAACCTTCAACCTTATATGGTAGGCCCGAATGCCGCTCAAAAATGGTGAGGCCAGAACAAGTACAGGCGCTAGTAGATTGGGTGGCTGACAATGCCTCCAGTTCCTTTACATTGTCTCCCATCCGGTCCCTTGATGAAAGCTCAGAGTTGGCACCTGAACCCCATGGCCATCTGTCTTTCACCTCAGCCCCTTGTAAATCAGCTAAGCAGTCTGAGCCCCAAGTCATGCAACAGTCTCTTATGCTTTTTTATGACTCTCCTGGTGTGCTTTCCGTGGGCCATCCACATAGCCCTGCCCCAGAAGTTGAAGACATTGAGTGCACCGATGCCCCACCACTTCTGTTGCAGGATGAGGACATGGAAACACCAGCACAGCACGTCTCTGATGATGACGAAACACAGGTACCAACTGCTGTGGCTTTCCACAGTGTGCAGACTGACAAGGAGGGCAGTGGTGAAGGGTGGGTGGAAGATGATGTGGAGGAGGATGATGAGGTCCTAGACCCCACATGGAATGAAGGTCATGCGAGTGACATGTGCAGTTTGGAGGAAGAGGTGGTGGTCGCAAAGAAGCACAAGCACAGGAAAAGAGGAAGCAGATTGCAAAAGTGGAGCGAGCGTCCCCTAGACAGTATGCCTGCTACTAACCACCGCATCCAGGGACCTAGCACACCAAAGGCAGCTCAAAGGCATTCCCTGGTGTGGCAGTTCTTCAGACAATGTGCTGACGACAAGACACAAGTGGTTTGCACACTGTGTATTGAGAGCCTCAAGCGAGGCATAAATCTTCTAAACCTGAGCACAACCTGCATGACCAGGCATCTAAATTCAAAGCACGAGCTGCAGTGGAATAAGTACCTCAAAATCCAAGAAAGGTCTCGGCCTCCTCCTGCTCCCTCTTCTGCTGCTGCCTCAGCCTCTTCCTCCACCTCTACAGTGCCAGTGTCACCTGCCACCCAGCAAACAGACGATGTGACAGCAACGCCACCATGTCCGCCACCGTCCCCAAGCATTTCCACACGGTCACATGGAAGCTTACAGCTGTCCATCTCCCAAACACTGGAGAGAAAGAGGAATTACCCCTCTACCCACCCGCGATCCCTGGCCCTGAATGCCAGCATTTCAAAATTCATGGCCTTTGAAATAGTGTCATTCCGTCTGGTGGACAAAGACAGTTTTAAAAACCTGATGGCGGTGGCTGTCCCACAGTACGTGGTTCCCAGCTGCCACTACTTTTCCAGGCGAGCCATCCCTTCCCTGCACAAACAAGTCAGGGACGAGATCAAGTGTGCACTGCACAACACCACCTGTGGCAAGGTCCACATAACCACTGATATGTGGACCAGTAAGCACGGGCAGGGATGCTATATCTCGCTAACTGCACACTGGGCAAATGTAGTGGCGGGTGAACCTGAGGCGGCTAGCCGTTTGGCGCATGTCCTTCCGCCACTGAGGATTGCAGGGCATTTCTCTTTGCCTCCTGTTGCCTCCTCCTCCTCCTACTGCGCTTCCTCCTCCTCCTCTACCACCTCTTCATCCGCTCAGCGTAACACCTTCACCACCAACTTCAGCACATCCAGGGGAAAACGACAGCAGGCTGTTTTAAAACTGATATGTTTGGGGGATAAACCCCACACTGCGCAGCAGCTGTGGATGGGCACTGAACAACAGACCGATGAGTGGTTGTTGCCACTGAGCCTTAAATCCGGCCTGGTGGTGTGCGATAATGGGTGAAATCTCGTAGCAGCTCTGGGCCTAGCCGGTTTGAAGTAAATCCCTTGCCTGGCGCATGTGCTGAATTTGGTGGTGCAGAAATTTCTAAAAAAACTACCCGGATATGTCAGAGCTGCTGCAGAAAGTGTGGACCGTCTGTGCGCACTTTCAGCGTTCTCACCCTGCTGCTGCTCGCCTGTCTGCGCTGCAGTGGATCTTCGGCCTTCCCGCTCATCGCCTCTGTTGCGAGGTGCCCACAAGGTGGAACTCCACCTTGCACATGCTGGATAGACTGTGCGAGCAGCAGCAGGCAATAGTGGAGTTTCAGCTGCAGCACACACGGGTCAGTCGCTCTGCGGAACAGCACCACTTCACCACCAACGAGTGGGCCTCCATGCGAGACCTGTGTACCGTGTTTCGAGTACTCCCCCAACATGGCCAGTGCCAATGACGCTGTTCTCAGTGTTACTATTCCACTTCTATGTCTCCTTGAAAAAACACTTCGGGCGATGATGGAAGAGGAAGTGGCACAGGAGGAAGAGGAGGAGGAAGAGGGGTAATTTCCACGGTTATCAGGCCAGTCATTCACAAGTTGCTTGGAGGGTGGGTTCCTGCACCAGCATAGGCCAGGTAAAAAAATTTCAAGCCAGGGCACTGTTCTGGAGGATGAGGAGGACGAGGAAGATGATGAGGAGGAGGAGGAACCATATTCACAGCAGGGTGGCAAGCAACACAGTTTGTGGGCATCACTGGAGCATGGCTGGGGGGATACAGATGATACACCTCCCACAAAGTACAGCTTGTCTTTACTTCTGGGCAGCCTGGAACACATGAGCGTCTACATGCTGCAGTGCCTGCTCAACGACAGCCGAGTAGCCCACATTGTAACTTGTGCTGATTACTGGATGGCCACCCTGCTGGATCCCCGTTACAAGGACAACATGCCGTCCTTAATTCCCTCACTGGAGCGTGATCAGAAGATGCGCGACTACCAGCGCACATTGGTAGACGCGCTGCTGAGGGCATTCCCAAATGACACAGGGGGCTCAGTGGAAGCACAAGGCGAAGGCGGAGGAGGAGAAAGAGATCTCCAACGCAGCTGTAGCACCGCCAGCAGCTCAGAAAGCAGGGTTAGCATGGCTGAAATGTGAAAAAGCTTTGTCAGCAGCACGCCACAACAAACAGCACCACCAGCTGATAGACAACGTCTTAGCAGGAGGCAGCATTTCAGCAACATGGTGGAACAGTATGTGTGCACACGCCTACAGGTACTGACTAGAGTTGAGCGAACACCTGGAAGTTCGGGTTCTGCTGGTCCGTCCGAACTTCGTGACAAAGTCCGGGTCCGGGTCCGGACGGAACCCGAACGATCGCACGGACCGTGTGTATGACAAGGTGGTACAACGACTTTACGACGGAGGACGATTCTGCAACAGATAGTCGACCACCACGACAAACAACACCGCACGACGACTGTTTCGAAAAAGTGTAAAGTCGGTACGATTGGGACGAAAGACTCGACGACCGCCACGATGTCGACGCAACCTCTAGAGAAAGAGGAGGAGGCGGAAGCGGAACACGAAGGTGACTCGGGGGACACAGTAAACCCTTACGGGAGTCGTCGCGCAGATGGTTACACGCGACCATCAGCGCGTAGAAGACTAGTGCGAGGTCACTCCCTTAATTCCTGCCGTACAACAGGAACAT
>BLSH010312239.1:7075-21382 GCA_018402905.1 Glandirana rugosa
AAATACTTTGACAAGTCTACAGAGCAACCGTTATCGTCGTCAAAGGAGGTAGAAACTGCTGCTATTGCCAACGAGACATCTGAACAGTTTCATAAACTGTGGACTCCCTGGACTATATTCCGCCACTCAGATAATTACACAACCCTCACAACACACCAATTTACCCCCCAACCTAACACATAAGTAAAGACTAGACACTGCCCATAAGCTAAGATGTCTACATAAAACAATACTCCCGAAGAGTCCAATTACCACATCGCCCACCTGATTTATTAACTAAATCAATATCACCAAACTTCAGTCTTCTAACTCCAACAGACCTGAATGCAGGTGCCAGCGTTCACCAGATCCCCCCCCCAGTTCCTGACACAGCTTGTACCCGTCAGGGGTGTCGGTACGGGGTGCGGGATCCCCATAACACAGCACACTGTACCCCTCAATTTTTCCAAACACGATGAAGGAGCGCGGGCACCCTAACCTAGGAATTAAGCCCAACATAATACCCCGGTCATATACACAACCTGATTTTATGTAATGCTAATATAGGTTTGTTACTACCTCTACCCTCTCCCCCTGATGTCCTGATGTTCAAATGTTTGAACTGCGTGTCAATTCCTAATAGACACTGTATGTAAAACGTTTTTTCTTTTTCTATAACATGAATGTGTTCTGAAAAGTCTTACTAATAAAAGCTTATTGAATAAAAAAAAAAAAAAGAATGGATTTCTGTTGAAAAGGTGATATGAGCGATTCTTCCAAGTTAAAATTGGAGTAGGTGGAGCTGCCAGAGATCCAATCAAGGCCATATCGTAGCAAACAAGCAAGATTGTAAAATCTCAAATTAGGGAGACCCGCCCCTCCCTCACTCTTCGGGAGACATCATTTCTGGAGAGCTATTCTGGGACGTTTACCTTTCCACAGGAAAGTAGTGATAGCAGAATAAAGTGATTTCACATCTTTGTGTTTAAGTAAGAGAGGTAAAGTTTGTAGAGGGTAAATTAATCTGGCAAAAGAGACCATCTTGACTAAGTGACATCTCCCGAAGAGCAAAAGGGGGAGGGCCCCCCAACCAAACAATTCTTTAGTGATTTTGGATATGAGTGGAGGGTAATTTAGGGAGTACAGTGAGGAAGGATCTCTACCAATATGAATTCCCAGGTAAGTGAGGTGACGTTTCGCAACCAGAAAGGGTGAGGACGTTATCCAAGACTCCGCTCTGCGGGGGTTGAGTGGAAGTATTTCACTTTTGTTGAGATTTATTCTCAGCCCGGTGCATTCTCTGAACATCTGAAGTATGCTCGTCAGGTACTGGAAGTCCTTGGGGGGGTCAGAGGAGAATAGAAGAATGTCATCAGCGAATAGGGCTGACTGACATCTTCTATTTCCGATCATAATGCCGCTTATCCCTTGGGGTGAGTTTAGGTGTCTAGAGAGGGGCTCTATGGCTAAATTGAATAGCAGGGGGGATAGGGGGCATCCCTGACGTGTGCCCTTAGCCAGAGGAAAGACGGGAGAGATAAAGTTGGGGGTAACTAGTCGGGCTGAGGGGGAAGTGTACATTGTCTGTATGAAATTCACAATAGGGCCAGAGAAGCTCAGCTTATCTAAGACCATGAACAACCATCTTAGACTGATGTTGTCAAAAGCCTTCTCTGCGTCTAGTGAAATTATAGCGGCATCTTGTTTGGGGTATTGTTTGGCGTATGAGTAGGACCTTTCTGATGTTTAACGTGGCTGATCTGCCTTGGACGAATCCTGATTGAGCTGGGTGGATAATTGTGGGGAGGACTTTGGTCAACCTGGATGCAATAATTTTTGAGAGGATTTTGGTATCCACATTTATTAGGGAGATGGGTCTATACGATCCGGGTGATAGTGGGTCTTTGTCTTTTTTGGCTAAGAGTTTGATATGGGCTAGGTAGCCTGTTGGTAAGTAGGGGCCTCCCTTCCACATTGTATTGTAGAGGTGCAGGAGCGTGTCTGAGGTGAATTTGAGGCTGAGTTTGAAGAAATCAGCGGAGAGCCCATCAGGACCAGGGGCTTTACCAGTGGCCATTGATTTAATAGCATTTTGGATTTCTGAAAGGGAGATTGGCACATTCAAGGTATCTAATTGGTCTTTCAAAATATTAGGGAGTTGGAGCGACTCAAGCAAGGTTTTAGCTTTGCCTGTGTCAATCGGGTCTTCGGAGTATAGGTCTGTATAGAAGCTAGTGAGAATGGCTTCTATCTCCGAGGGTTTGTCAGTAGTGTTGTCCAGATAATCTGTCAGTGCTGTGATATGGGTAGGGGTGTAACGACCCGAGGACATTCGAGCTAGGAGTTTCCCGGATTTATTGCCGTATCTATGAAAAAATAGAGAGGAGTGAAAGTAATTTATGGACTCCTGTTGTGAGGACCAGTGGTCAAAAATGTTTTTGGCTAGCTGCCAAGCTCTAATGTTCTCGGGGGTACGCGATGCGTTTAGCCGTTCGTGGGCTTCTCTAAGTGATTTACTGGCTTGGTTGTTGCTATTATTGGCCTTTTTTTTAAAACGTGTTGCAAATGAGATGATGTGCCCCCTGAGGAAGGCTTTCCCAGCTTCCCAATACAAATTGGGTGTGGAAAGGTGATCCTTGTTGTTTGTCGTGTACTTAAGCCAGGCATGTTGAAGCGAGGATTTCAGGTCCTCATTACCGGCGAGGTAGGAAGGGAAACGCCATATGGATGAGTTCGGTCTGTAGGTCAGATTGGCAATCTCAATAGAGACTGGGGAGTGGTCCGATATTGCCATACTCTCTATGGATGCCAAGGTTACCATAGGGAGTAGGGCGGGGGAGGCAAAAAAGTAGTCTATCCGAGAGAAGGTCTTGTGAGGAGATGAATAAATAGTATACTCTTTGTCTACAGGATGTTTTAAGCGCCAGACATCAGTTAGACGAAGGGATGAGATGGTATGAGCTAGAATGGATTCATGGTCTGAGTCTGAGGAGCGACGGTTCAACTCTGTAGAACGGTCTTCTGTATGGCGCATTACTGAATTTAGGTCCCCCCCAGAAGGTGTAAAGGTTCCGCGATTTGGAGGGCCCAGGTCGTCATGGTCTGGAAGTAAGTCTGGTTTGGAGAGTTATCTGCGTAGATGTTGGATACTGCGATATCTCGGTTAGCAATGGTAAGATGTAGGGTAGCTCTGCGCCCCACCTTATCTGTGTCTAAAGCTCTTACTTTATATTGGAGGCGTTTGTGGAGAAGAATGGCAACGCCTGCCTTTCTTCCCACCGAGGGGGATCCGAAGGCTTCCCCCACCCACAGCTTACGGAGTCTGGATATATCGCCTGCACCCAAATGAGTCTCTTGTAAAAGAGCTATGTCGGCTTTCAGCCTTTTCAGATGTCTTAGTACCTGCATACGTTTTTGTGGGGCTCCTAGGCCCCTGACATTCCAAGCGATTACTTTTAAGTTATTCCCAAGCACCAAAGGATCCATGATTGCGCGAATAGTTGGTTTCTTAATAGAGAGAGCCAGCTACCCTTCTGTGAGTAACAGGTGCCTTCAGGGCTGGGGAATGGTAATAAATATAGAGGTATGTTACTAGTCATGAGAAATACATCAACAGTGCATCGTGAACACCAAGGTGGTAAGCCAGGAAACAAATACATTACAGACTTCTCTTCTTTCCGCATAGGAAGATTCCTTAAATCCCAGCCGCTCTTCCCCGCCTAGTAAGGGTCTGATTCAGATCTGGAGAGAGGTGATAATAGTTGGAGGTGATTTAAGAGTGGAGGGCGGTTAGGTACCCGGGGGGGAGGGGGTAGGGAGGGAAAGAGAGGGAAGGGGATGGGGGGGAAGGGGGGAGGTGAATGCGGAATCTGCAACGTCGTGCAATCAGTCCTGTACCCCAAACTGTTTTCAACAAACTTCTGAATAATGGGGTGTGACTCCAAGGAGATATCCCTGGGGGCAAACTCCATTAATAACCTTAATATAGTAGCGTAACTTATATCGAGAGCAGTGAAATACATAACTTTAACCGAGCTAGGTAATTAGAACATCATTCCATAGCTTCGTAGCCTATACCGAACTGATATTTGCAAGTAAAATACGTAGGTTGAATGGGGACCCCTGGTAGGGGAACCCAAAGGCTGGCACTTACAGTTCGCTGTTCAGTCAGCTATGATTAGTCGTAAAAGTGATGCGAGGAGAGAAAGTGAGCTCGAACATGGACTGGTATTTACCAGAGATCTCAGTTCATGGTCAAGGTGGTTAATAGGGAGATGCGATTCTAGTGGTCTCAGGAATGGGCCTGAGCTGTGGAGACTTCCTTTGGGCCAAACCAAACTCTTTTGTATGGCGGTTTCTCTGGGCTCAGAGCTTTTTTGGATAGGATAAACAATTTCCTAGGTGGCCTGTGTATGTCGGTGGTTGGTGGTGGCGATTGATCCATGTCAGAAGGTAGATCTTCGGCCAAGTAGGTTTCGGCTTCCTGTGGGGAGGTAAACGAGAGTTTATCCCCTTGAGGGGATTGAAAGTAGAGGGTGGCCGGGTATGCCAGACTGAATTTAATGTTGCGCTGGTGTAGGATAGAGCAGACTGGAGAGAAGGCTTTCCTTTGTTGCATAACCTTAATTGAGTAGTCCGCAAAGATCAATAAAGTGGAATCCTCAAATCTAAGGTTCCGAGATCTCTGAAAACGTTGCAGAATAGCCTGTTTGTCCACGTAGTTAAGAAAGCAAACTATTACCGCTCTGGGTTTGGTGCGGGTGTCCAAGGTGTGGACCGATTCGGTGGGCTCTTTCGACAACACACAGGGTGCGGAGGCCTAAGAGCCCAGGGATGTCCACTGCGCAGATTTTGTGTAGATCATGAGAGGAATATGACTCTGGCAGGCCTATTATGCGGAGGTTATTCCTCCTAGATCTATTTTCCAGGTCGATGACCTTTTCCCGGAGTTCTTTCTGGACCGTGGTTAGTTTAGCTACGGCCGCTGTTAAGGCCGTGGTGTCATCTTCCATGGTGGAGATCCTGGTCTCCACGTGGTCGATTCTGGCTGTCTGTAGTTGAAAGTCCTTGTGAAGTAATTCAAGGCCTTTAGTCACCGCCGAATCCACTGCCTCAGTTATGACGGGTCTGATCAGAGCCACTACCGATTGAGCGATGTCCGCTGTCGCGAGTGGATCAGTGGCATGCTGCCCAGATATGTGTTGGGGGGGTTGGTTGCCCGTAGTTCCCGTGGTTGGAGGAGGAGAGGCTGATAATACTGATGCCTATGAGGGTGCCTGGGGAGTCGCTGTCATGGCGGGTTTGCCACGTGTATCCTCACCTTCGTTCGGTGCACTTGCAACGAAAGATTGTGCTCCCGATCGCTTGACGAAGCGATCCATACAGTAACCGAAAGGTGTGAAGGTCGTACCGGGTGTATCCGCGAATGGCTATGGGTGTTGCTCCAGTTATTGTCAGCGTATGTAGCTGGTTTTAGTGGCGGGGAGATGGAGCTCCTCTCCATGCGGCGCCGAAACCGGAAGTTGCCTAGGTTTTGATATAGACAAAAGATTGTAATCACTTATTATATTTATCAGAAAGTGCACAAGTGAGGTGGTATAATCGCCACAACAGTTCTATAAGACAAAGAAATGGTTGGGCTGCACCATTTAGGTGCAGAAGGAAGTTGAGTGGCTGAGAGTCTTCCTTTTCCTCCTCCTCCCAGGCACAGAACAGCCAGTTGTCTACAACTGCTGATAACAAACCTTCTTCTTCCTCCTCCTCCTTTTCTGTTAACCCCACCATAGCCTCACAAACTGTCAATGGGGCAGCATTATTTGATCACATGATCACTGCCTAGCTTATGGAGGATGACCTTGGACATGCCCAAGCATTGCTCTTTTTAAATATTGAGGGTTGGGGAGACAGTACCATGTCCATAGAAGGAGGGAAATCAGACATGGAACAGCAAGAGGCAGTGATGTTCAAGAAGATGGTGCTTACTGCAATGTGGGCTCCAGTGATTAGGAGGGGTTAAGGGTGAGGTTGCAGACCATACATGGGTACCAACAAATGGAGAGCAGAAAACTTCTTAGAGGCAGAAAATCAGTGAAAGAGACTTGCAGAGGACTGAAGGCAGTTTGCAGAGGCAGTTTACAGAGGATCTGCCTAGTCATAGATACAGGCCACTGAAAATCAATCTTCAGGGGCAGTCCACAGAGCTTTGCAGTGTGGGCCTGTCTTTAACATATCTGCTGCTGACATCATTATTGTGGTCTGGAGTCTCTGTCTGTAGCATATCAAACATGGTACCATGTGTGTCCGGAAAAAAAAACAGGCAATAAGGTAAAATATATATACTCACAAGCGGAGCAAATTAATAAATTAATTAATAATTTGCTCCGCTTGTGAGTATATATATTTTTTCTTATTGCTCTTAATAAACGTTTTAATGGTATTGCACTAGGTCGGTGCGCCCCTCTCTTGTGTTTTTTTTTTGTAGTAACTTTTGGATGCCCATGGTCCTGAGGAGGGCAGCAAGGCCACAGAGTGCAAAGTGACTTTCATACTTATAGTGACTATTCATTGTCGTTCACATTCTCGCCTATTTATCTCTGGGCTCATGGATAGGAGTTGTTTTGTTTTCTTGTACCATGTGTGTCCAACATGCATAAGGAAATAGAAGACTCTGCACCACAGACCTCAATGAGACAAGTTGACAACAAAAGGTCCACACTACTTCCCCTCCTCCTACTTCTCCTCCTTTCTACATCCTCCCATTCTCTACAACATTCTTTATTTTGTAGCAAGAACATTCTGGGATGGGGAAACAGAGCCAGGAACAACATAGGTGACAGAGTCTGAGTCTACTAGACCCTATACATATTTGGAACATTGCTTGTAAAGAGACAAAAGATTTTAGAAATGTTCATTAAAATACACACTCTAAACCATTTTTTTATCACAGTGTATTTTCAAAACTAGATGCTTAACATAACAACTCTCAAGCCAAGGATGGTGAAATTAGTAAAGCATTTTGAAACAAATAAGGGGGGAGAAAACTCTAAAACCCTCTGTGAAATGTCTTGATTTCAGCATTCTGGGAGATAAAAGAAATGGTGTCATTCTAAGGGAATGCGAATATAAAGGTTCTCATTTAAGAAATGGTAATGCCACTATGAACTGTCAGATTCCACACAGAAACCATAAATATATGTATGACATGATTCATTTTTTTTTGCCATGAACAAAGCAGGCCAATTTGCATCTACTTTGCATCTGCTTTTAAAGCCAATTGTCTCAGTTATACTGAGATACTTTTAAATGCAAAACTGTAAAATGAAGGTAGGTGTATTTTGCATTGCTATTGATTCCACCATAAAATTATTTCAGAATCTCATCTACAGTATTAATCAACATGACAGTTTTGTTGCTTTTTTGATAAAGTAGGTATCAATATTTGTGGCCTGTTTGCTTAAAATGTAATTAATGTATGCAGGTTATATATATATATGCTGGATTAGGTAAATCCACATAAAATGGGTACTGGATACAGAATATATTGTTCAAAGTTTCCTAGTTTGGCTAGAAGTAAATGCTTAATGAATGGGAACTGATATGTTTAGTCTGAAATCCAGCAGAGACATGAGAATTTGCCCTTACATTTATCTTGTGTTTACAAATTCTATGAAACCCTACCATGAGCTGCAGGAGTACTCATGAGTGCATGAAAATGTGCTTGGGGCTGTCTAAGAACCTTTTCCTTTAGCACTTCTGGGTGCAGAGTGTGTAAGTACCTGCCAAAGAAGCAATTGTTCTCTTCAGTGGTTGCAAGTGTTTAGTCTAACAGTCACTTTGCACATCATCTCAAATTCTAATATTTATAAAATGATCTCTGTTATGACTATGAAAAAGTGAACATTTGTATGCTTAGGGTCACATTATATTTAACAGAATGTAAATGTTGTCCATGGATCTGCTTATATTACTCCTTTTGCACCCTATGTTACAAAAAAAACCATGCCCAGAGCCCGACGTTTATCACAACATTTGGTGGCCAACACCCCTGTGATGGGGTGACCATGGTTATAAAAACCATTCTCCTAATTTCTTGGTCCTAATTTATGTTAGAATATTGTGACAAAGTATATATTTGATACATTATTGTAGTTTTACTGGTGATAGCAAATAATATGGTATGGTTGATAACTATGTAGGGAAAAGCTGCCTTTTGCCTTTGCCACCTAAAAGCACATGCCCATTGCACTTGCACTGGGGGGAAAACCCAGCCCTGCCAATGCCTATACTTGTCTAATTTCTTTTGTTCTCTCTAGGGTTTAACCCTTTCACTGCTAGGTCCTGTGTTCCACTTTTAAACTCAGGTGGTCAGATAATTTTTGACATTTTTCTCTTTCCTTTCATTTTTCACCTACAGTTTTTACAGTTTGTAAAACACCCTCCATACATTTTTTTCTGAAAGCATAGGACTTATACAATACAAAGATGGTGCTACTGATTTTCTAGGTCCCATGTAACTGTTCTAATGTTTAAAAATACATTACATTTGTTATCATCACACAGAAACATAGCATATTTACAAAGTACTATATAAGTCTGTGCTTAACAATATAAATATATAAATAAACATGTATCTCAGATGCTGTTCATAAAGTGCCCAGCATACACATTCATGCTAAACATCAATATGAACTTGACACTTCAACTCTCAGAATTCACAGGAAAACTTGCCATAAGATATATGCAACTGTCATGACCACTGTGCAACTTGGACTGCATAGTTATGGCAGTGAAGCCCTTCTCAGAATGGGAATCCTGTACAGCACAAAAAACAAAGATCAAAAGGGCACAAATGCTTAGTGCATTATCTCCAATACTTTATTAACCACTTCAGATCCGCGATATAGCCGATTGACGGCTACAGTGCGGATCTGAATTGCCGGGAGGCCGTCAATAGATGTCCTCCCCTTTCCGCGCTCCAGTGCTCACTCTCGCAGCCAGCGTGCGTGCGCGCCTCTGCACACTACGTAAGCATGCCCGTGGGTCGGGCAGACTCGATGTTCACTGGAGACCCGCAATCTCTTCACAGAGAGCCAGAATGTAAACACGGCGGTTCTCTGCTCTGTGATGAGGGTATGACAGATCTACTGATCCCTGTGATCGGGATCAGTTAGATCTGTTATGTCCCTGTCAGCCCTGCCCCCACACAGTTAGAACACATACAGAGAACACATTTAACCCCTTCACTGCCCCCTTAGTGTTAACCCCTTCCCTGCCAAAGACATTTATACTGTAATCAGTGTCTATTTTTAGATCTGATCGCTGTATAAATGTCATTGGTCCCAAAAAAGTGTAAAAAATGTCAGACATGTCCTCCGCAATATCGCAGTCCCGATAAAAATTGCAGATGGCCGCCATTACCAGTAAAAAAATAAATAATTAATAAAAGCGCCATAAACCAATTTCCATAGTTTGTAGGCGCTATAACTTTTGCGCAACCCAATCAAAATACGCTTATTGGGCTTTTTTACCAAAAATATGTAGAAGAATATGTGTCGGCCTAAACTGAGGAATAACTTGGTTTTTTTTATTTTTTATTTTTGCATATGTGTTATAGCAAAAAGTAAAAAAAAAAATGTTCTTTTTACAAAATCGTCGCTTTTTTGTTTATAGCGCAAAAAATAACCACCAAAATAAAGCTCTATTTGTGGGAAAAAAGGACGTCAATTTTGTTTGGGTACAACGTCGCACAACCGCGCAATTGTCATTCAAAGAGTGACAGCGCTGAAAACTGAAAATTGAAAATTGGTCCGGGCAGGAGGGGGGTTTAAGTGCCCAGTAAGCAAGTGGTTAAAAGGATAAAATTGCACTTACAAACCAAAATGGAGTGGTAGCATATCATAAATACAGTGTCCATACGTCCTGCCTCCAACCTTATAGGATTGCATGGATTACGTAACAAGATGATGCCCTTTCGGGGACTGGCCCCCTTCCTCAGAGCAATAGCTGATTCTCCCCCCACTCAACCACCTTAAATAAAGATGATGCAAGAGTCCTGCTCTCCTCCCCCTGGAGGGAAGGGGGCGGGAAGGTGGACAAGGTCAACAGATGACACCACCCACAATGGTCTCAATTGACAAACTGACAATGGCACACAACATCCCCAGCATCATAATAAATTGGTTTCTACAGTTAGTGGTACAGGTCTGCATGTCTCCAGACCTAAACCCTATTGGGCATCTGTGGGGCAACCTCAAATGGAAGGAGGAGAGCACAAGGTCTCTAACATCCACCAGCTCCGCAATGTCGTCATGGAGGAGGGAAAGAGGACTCGAGTGGCAACCAGTGAAGCTCTGGTGAACTCCATGCCCAAGAGGGTTAAGGCAGTGCTGGAAAATAATGGTGGCCAAACAAAATATTGACATTTTGGGCCAAATTTGGACATTTTTACTTAGGGGTGTACTCACTTTTGTTGCCAGCTTTAACGGACAATTGCGCGGTCATGCGATGTTGTACCCAAACGAAATTTGCGTCCTTTTTTTCCCACAAATAGAGCTTTCTTTTGGTGGTATTTGATCGCCTCTGCGTCATTTCTTATCGCCGCTATAAACAAAAGAAGAGCGACCATTTTGCAAAAAAACCCAAATTTCTTACTTTTTGCTAAAATTCAAATCCAAAAAAAAAATATAAAAAAAAAATTTTTTTCACCGTTTTTGGCCGATTTATATTCTTCCTCATATTTGCGATAAAAAAAAATCGCAATCGGCGTTTATTGATTGGTTTGCGCAAAAGTGGCCGCGTTTACGGATGATGAGAATTAATTTCTGGGGTTTTTATTTTTTTTTTATTTTTTACTAGTAATGGCGGCGATCTGAGATTTATAGCGGTACTGCGATATTGCAGCGGACATGTCGGACATTTTTGACACTTTTTTGGGACCAATGACATTTATTCAGCGATCAGAAATTTAAATGTCCACTGATTACTGTATAAATGTCATTGGCAGTGAAGGGGTTAACCTGGGGGGGAGATCTAGGGGTTAATCTAGGGGTGTGTTCTTACTGTGGGGGGGTTGGGCTAACATGGGCATGAGAGATCTAACTGATCCCAGTGACAGGGATCAGTAGATCTCTCATACCCCACTGACAGGGCGGGGAACCGCCGTGTTTACATCGGCGGTTCCCCGTTCTTTGCCCTGTAGCCGCTCATCGCGGCTCGCCGGCGGACATCGGGTCCGCCCGAGGCGCGGGCACACTCCTCAGGAGTGCGGCGGGTGCGCGCGCGTGCCGCCGGCGGCGCGCGCGCCCCCTGGTGGCCAAAACGCAAATCGCCGTTTATTTACGGCGATTCGCGCAGGGCTCCCCCACTGCCGCCGTAAAAACACGGCGCGCGGTGGGGAACCGGTTAATGGCTGTGTGTTGAGTTATTTTGAGTGGACAGCAAATTTACACTGTTATACAAATTGTACACTCACTACTTTACATTGTAGCAAAATGTAATTTCTTCAGTGTTGTCACATGGAAAGATATAATAAAATATTTACAAAAATGTGAGGGGTGTACTCACTTTTGTGAGATACTGTATATAGTATATAATCTATCAATTCCTTGCGAAAATCGCCCAATCAGTATTATGCTTTATTTGTATACATTTTGAGGTTATATGTATTGTCATGCACTGCTCCTTTGGTTTGGATTGGGTTAATGTGGATTCATTTAGCCTTGGCTACACTAATATGGTTTCCATTTCAGTCCTTCCTCTAGAGCAGGGGTCTCTGAACTATGGCCCTCCAGTTGTTCAGGAACTACAATTCCCATCATGCCTAGTCATGTCTGTGAATGTCAGAATTCCACAATGCCTCATGGGACGTGTAGTTCCGCAACAGCTGGAGGGCTGTAGTTTGGAGATCCCTGCTCTAGAGAATTGATGCAGGGAAATAATGATGACATCATTTCCTTCACCAACAGGCTCTCCTTCTTCTGGTACTGGAAGTTGCATCCATCTGGTCACCTGTGTGTGTTTCAGCACCCAGAATTGATCTAATAGCAGCCTGGGGGCTCTGTCTTTATTATTATAAAGTCACCATCATTCTATTGGGCATGTATAATGACTTATATTATATTAATCTGCCATAGAGTAAATGATGTGTCCTTCGCATCTCTAAAATAGACCCCTTTAGCCAAAGAACACAGCGGTAAAGCAGCAATATGGTGATCAGAGATGTGGTATTAAGCCATGGAGTACCCTGATACATGCTTTGCTGAGTTTTTTTGCTTTCCTCTGGATCAACTGTGGGTATAGGATTTTGTATATGGGATTGTATTTTTTTTTTTTATTGGTTAAACTAGATGGACTTGTGCCATTTCATTTCGTTTAGATTCGTTAATCTAGTTATTTAGTTTCATTAAATTCATTGATTCGTTCAATTCATATTCAGGATTCATATTTGGAATTCATATTCAGAATTCTTTCTGGCTTTTTTCTAATTTTCTTCTAATTTACAAATGTTTTCGATTTGAAACGCTCAAATCAATAAATTTTGAATCGGTCAAAACAAAAATGTTACATTTTTTTTTTATTCAAAAGTGGCAACGTGAACAAACAAAAGTGAAATATTTATCAAATAATTACAATGACTCCTTAAATCACCTTTGGCTTAATAAAAACAGCATTATTTTGAAATGTTACTCTAATAACACACACGGTCTTTGATTTCAGAAATATATTTATAGTTCAAATTTGAATGGAATTTGATGTAAATTTCAATTTGAATTTAAACTTGATATTTGGAAATTTGGACGAATTTTGTTTTGTTATTCAGAGCATTTGGTAAACTTTATTTATATTGTAATTCTGGTATTTCTACTAACGAAAAATTTGTCTGAATATTAATTCAGAACAAAACAAACCTCACATGTTCACTTTTTTCAGCCAGACTAACTATGTAACTATGATATGTTAACATTTCCATTTTGGCATGCTTTGACCATTCGGCGGGCGGCCTTGCTTGGCTAAAGGCAGAGTGCCTTTAGCCAATAACTGCTCAGAAGCCTCAATCCACGCCCCACACTATATAAAGCCGCTTGTACAGTGGCTCTATGTAGTGTGTGTTGGCGGTGGTGATAGATAGAGAGTTTAGGTTGCGGATTGCAGGCAGTTTAGCTAGATAGCTAATTGTGAAAAAAAAAGATAGATAAGATAGATAAATATAAAGATAGATACACTTGCAATCAGAAATATTCAACCCCCTCACCTCAATAGACAATACAGTGATGTTGATGAAAGATAATGAAAATAAATGAAAAATAACAAACAATATTTATTGATACATATTTGAGTTATTTTGTCAACAGAAGGCATCACGTTCTTCTTCAAAATGACCTGATATTTCTGTGAATCCATGATGCCAGGTACACAGTCAAGATTGCCAGTTCCTGATGCAGAAAAACAGCCCCACATCATTATTGACCCACCTCCGTGCTTGACCATGGGGATGGTATTCTTCTGGTCATAAGCCTGACCTTTTGCACGCCAGACATATCGCTGGCCCATACTGTATGTCCACAAAGTTCCATTTTGGTTTCATTAGTCCATAGAACTGTCTCCCAGAACTCTGTAGTTTTGTCCAAATTCCTCCTGGCATATTCTAGTCGACTCCTGATGTTCCTTGAGGTCAAGAGTGGAGTGCGCACTGGGGTCCGGCCATGAAGTCCTTGATTATTCAGTGCACGTCTTATAGTGGCCACTGAAGCACTTGTAGCAGCCTTCATCGTGTCATCCTGTAGCTGTCTTGCAGTCACACGGGGGTTTTTCTTAGCTGTCCTGACTAAGTTGCTAAGGGCCCTTGATGAAATTGTGAGAGTTTCAGCTCCACTTCAGGCCACAAAAACTGTCAGAAAGCTTTAGAAACAACAATATTATATAGGGGTTGAATAAGTGTGACATGGCGATCTTAACAAAATATACTGTTACACACAAATACTACATCATACATTTTCTGTGTTGATTTTATGTATCACTAAACTCAATAAGAAGCCATCCAAAGCAGAATCCTGCACTTTGAAAATATTTTTATTTATAAATCCTTAAAACTCTTTAGGGGTTGAATATTTCTGATTGCAAGTGTAGATAGATAAAAATAAAAAAAAGATATATAGATAAATAGATAGATAGATAGGGTGATCTATAGATAGTCAGTTAGTGCAGGCAGGTTAGTGTAGGGAAATATATACTAGATAGATAGGGCTAATGCAATGCCTTTAGTGTAGTAAACTATATACAGCTAATTCAGGGTATAGTATATAGCATCCTTTTAGGCAGTGCAAGAATGAA